>ML424992.1:61843-106491 GCA_005239525.1 Nicotiana knightiana
ATATGTATATATATATATATATATATGTATATATATATATATATATGTATATATATATGGGATATGGGAAAAGGGTACAGTGTTATATACGCACCACCACTTGATCAGCTGGTATACGTTGATGATTTTGCCCACAGTGGCCGAGATGATATGATGGGATGCCCTGAGAGTCTGAGAAGGTACCAGAAAAGTGTTCCCTAGGTGACCGTGGGGAAGGAACATTTATTGTTTGTACAATTGGGGTCGGTAGAGAGGTAGCAACTGGTGTAGAAGGGCATGCGGTTGCAATAGGCTCAGAAGCTAGTGGTGGAGGAAGTTTAGGGGTTGAACACCTTTGACAAGAGGCGTCGACAGGAACCCAAAAATGGAAATCAACGTTTTCAACCAAATCTATTTCTGTAAAGAGTCTCTAAACTTCCCCGGTGGTGTTCGAAGCTTTCCCGGCTGAGCATCTGGTTGAGCTGATGAAAAAAAATTTCTTCTCTGAAGAGGAGTTGCTTCATGATCAGTTCATTCATCATCAAAGGACCACAGTGACTGGTCTGGTTGGTGTTTCTTTCACATTCTTTTCCCGAGTCCCAGCCAAGAGGTACATTTCCTCTTTGGTTTCTTGGTTTTGGGTTGGGGACTCTGGAAGGACGCACCTACACTGAAAGTGAGAGTAGATTCGCGAGCTCTGCTCCGATTAAGGGGATTTTGCAGTACCCGATGAGCTTACTCCAGGTCATTGAGAACCTCGATGTCGGGGCAAACAATGGATCCCTTCACAAGTCCTATGTGGTGCAAAAGTATAGTTAACAAATTCATTCTAAGTTATGTTGAAAGATTGAAAGAAGATTATAAGTAGGGATTTTGACTGCTTATTTGCTCTCTTTTACTTGCGTTGTAGCTCAAAAATGCTTAAAGGTATTCCCGAGAACTAATGAAATGTGCTTTCTTGTAGGAATATTGGGAAACGAGCCAAAGAAGTGAAAATCAACTCAAAAGGAGTAAAATTGGACAAGGACCAAAACAAGGCAAAAAGGGCCACAGTGCAGACTACACAATATTGTGTGCGGCTGCAAACTCTGAAGATGCACTGATGGAATTTCTTCAAAGAGTGCGGACCGCACAATTAATTGTGCGGCTGCAGAAGACTAGATTTAGAGAACATGTATTTGGGAGCCTGAAGATGTGCGGACCGCACTATTATCGTGCAGCCGCAAGATGCCAAACTACGGATGCACTCATAATTGTGCGGTCCGCAAAAAGAAGTCCAGCCCAGTCCAAGTTCAAATGTGCGGCTTCACTCATGTTACACCCCATGTTTTCGTACGTGAAAGTACGCCATAAGTAAATTGATGAAAGCTCGGGAATGAGATCATTTTGATGTTATAAGTATTATGTTATTTCAAGCAAGTGATAAGTAAATTCGTGAAGGTGAGAGGGTAAGCGAATCGAAGAAAATAAGTTTCTTAGAAGTTTGACAATTTTGGGATAAGATACGGTCCAAGTTATAATACCCGGTATTTGTGGACTAGTACCATACAAGGTACCACATGACCATGATAGTAAGGTGTATAAAGAGTGTTAAAAGTAAGCAGTATTTTAAGTAATTTGAGATAATTCTTAGTTATGTGGGTAATTGGTTTATTATTGATTTGTGGGAGATTAGCAAGTTAATCAAGAGATTGGTGGATAATTATTGGGGTGGATAAACATTAACCAACATGGCAGCAAAATGAGTCTTCATCAAATCCAAATTGTGACTCTTATTTCATGTAATTAGGTGGAAAAATTTAAGGGATTTTGGTGGGCAAGTCATCCCAAAGAAGTAGGGACAACAACCCATGATCTTAAAGGTTTTTCCTACAATATGAAATGATATAGATTGGCTTGTTAAATACGGATGGAATTCTTAAACAACATTTCACATGAATCCTTTATAAAGTGCGATATATTGGCAATGTGATATTGCTTCAGCAAAGATTTCATACGAAATTATATTGCGTAGTAGCAACAGGATTTTGCGATTCTAAGAGAGTACCGTGCAATCTTTCTCAAGAATATCATACGGATTTTCTCCTACTTCGATCCACCGTTACGTGGTGTCGCGATTGACGTGTGTTAAAGGAATTTTCAAGAAAATCAGTCCAGGTATGTTAAGGCTATCCCTTCTTTCATTTTGGCATGATCCATACGATACAAACGAAAGTCTATGGGTAGTTTGGCTCATCTGAAAGTGGATCAGAGGCCTATGGCCTGGGAGATTTATCAATTGGCCAGTCTGGGGGTCTGTCTCTCGACCCCAGACGAGGGAAAGTCATAGTGCATAATGGGGCAGAATCGTCACTTGTAGCGGAAGTCAAGGAAAAAACCAGCATTGGCGTAGTTGAAGGAGGCAGTTTTGAATAGCAAGATTTCGGCATTTTCACTCGGTAGCGATGATGGTGTTTTGCGGTGCCAGGGAAGGCTATGTGTTCCTGATGTGGATAATCTTCGGGAGAGGGTGATGGCGGAAACTCAAAATTCCAGGTATTCGTGCACCCAGGTTCTACGAAAATGTATCAAGATCTCCGGGAAGTTTATTGGTGGAGCGGTATGAAGGGAGGTGTGGCAGACTTTGTATCTAAATGTCCGAATTGTCAGCAGGTGAAGGCCGAGCATCAGAGGCCCGGTGGGTTAACTCATCTCATGGAAATTCCAATGTGGAAATGGGAAATGATCAACATGGATTTAGTGGTAGGATTACCTCGCACTCAGCGCAAGTTCGACTCGATTTGGGTGATAGTGGATCGACTCACGAAATCAGCTCACTTCTTGCTAGTCAAGTCCATCGATACTGCAGAACAATACGCTCAGTTGTATATCAAGGAAATAGTCAGGCTTCATGGTACTCCAGTTTTTATTATCTTAGATCGAGGAGCCCAGTTCACGGCTAATTTTTGGAGGAAATTTCAGCAAGGTTTGGATACTCAGGTAAATCTCAGCACAACTTTCCATCTGCAGACTGATGGTCAGGCAGAGCGGACTATTCAGACGCTTGAAGATATGTTACGGGCTTGTGTGTTGGACTTCACGGGTAGTTGGGATGACCATTTACCGCTTATCGAATTTGCTTACAATAACAACTTTCATGCTAGTATTCAGATGGCCCCATTTGAGGCATTGTACGGAAGAAGGTGTAGATCTCTGATTGGGTGGTTAGAGGTTGGTGAGGCAGAATTGTTAGGGCCATATCTTGTGCGTCAGGCATTGGAAAAAGTCAGAGTCATTCAAGAGAGGATGAAAACCGCTCAGAGCCGTCAAAAATCCTATGCGGACGTTCGTCGAAGAGAATTGGAATTCCAAGTAGATGATTGGGTATTCTTGAAGGTATCTCCCACGAAGGGAGTGATGCGGTTTGGGAAGAAAGGGAAATTGAGCCCAAGGTATGTCGGGCCATATCGGATTGCTCAAAGGATAGGACAAGTGGCTCATAGGTTGGAATTGCCACCTTGTCATTAGTGCACCCGGTGTTCCACGTGTCTACGTTGAAGAAGGCGGTTGGAGATCCATCAGTCATCGTGCCAGTTGAGACTATTGAGGTTAATGAAGAATTATCGTATGAAGAGGTTCCGGTTGCTATTCTTGATAGACAAGTTCGTAATTGAGGAACAAAGAAATTGCTTCAGTTAAAGTATTGTGGCGAAGTCAGCACGTTGAGGAAGTCACGTGGGAAGCGGAAAATGAGATGAAAGAAAAATATCCCCATTTGTTTGAATAAGTCTAGTAGTGTTCGTCAGAACTGTCATCTCTAAGCAAGTTATGTTTTATGTTCAGTTTTGTGCAAAAGCACTCCATCTTCCCCTAATTGCCTTATTGTTGTAATTTCCCAATGTGTGCTAAAACTGAACCCGCCATTACTATTTGGGTAGTGTGCAACCCTTGAAGTAAATGAAAGTTTTGTGGAACGTATGTGTTAGGCAAGTGATTAATAGTAGTATAGGTTGGTAATGATTAATTGAAATAAATATAGTATACTGAGGTAATTGGGTTGTATGGGACTCATTAAAATTACCAAGTTATGTGCAAGAATGTGAATCATGTGCAAATTTGTGGTATAAGAAGAATGGGTTATATGCAGTTGACAAAATGATTGAATATTGGCAATTGTTGAGGTAACAACGTTGTGTGTGAGTTATTGGGTGATTAAAACTGTGTAATGGTGCTTGGAAATGTGTTTCGGAGGCTCTTTGACAAGTAGATAGGTCTAATTACAAAGGGAACTCTGGCGAAATTTTTCTGAAATATGGGAGTTAGTGAAAATCTGGAAGTTGCATATCAAGCTTTCAAAACTAATTGATTTCCAAAATCCTCATTCGAGGACGAATGATTTTTAAGGGGGGAGGATGTAAAGACCCGTAAAATTTTCTTGTTTAAAATAATGCCCGAATGAGTCCCCGAGTTGTTTTTATTGTGAAATTTTTTAAAACGGACCTAAATTGAGTAAAAAGTACTGCGGGACTTAAAGAATAAAATGTTCGAGAAAGTGGTCGTTATGCGACGCACTATGCGATCGCATAACATGTATGCGGACCGCATAATGGTCGCATACCTGGGCAGATCACTGCCCCGTTTGAGGACAACTATGCGGTCCAATATGCGATCGCATTTCAGTTCTGTGGACTGCATAGATGTCGCATTGTTGCCTTAGATTTTTGGGAGGGAGGTTATGCGACGCACTATGCGCTCGCATAACGTGTATGCGGACCGCATAATGGTCGCATACCTGAGCAGTGTGGTTTGAATTTTGGCCCATCTTGAGGGCCATTCTGCGGACCGCATGTCAGGAATGAGATCGCATTCATGACCACATTCTTGTGTCGGACCCTGTTTTTCTAAATTTTAAAACCCGGCCCCAGTTCATTAAAACACCCCTCCCCTTCATTTTTAACCATTTTCTGAACAAAATTAGAGATAGGGGAGAGAGGGTTCTTGAGAGAGAAAGCTTCATCTTTATTAATTGGATTTTCAAAGTCACTCAGGCCTGGAAATTTCGAGTAATCATCTTCTTCTTCATTCTAACAGGTAAGAATCCCCAAACCCTTTTCATTAGTTTTCAGGTTTTAAACAAAAAGGGGACTCTCGTGAATTGATTATTGAAAATATGAATTGATACCTTGCATGCATGCTCATTAATGTCCATATTGTAGTAAGAGGAAGTAGGTCGGGGTAAAGTTCACAAAGAAGGGGTGGTAATCTAATGGGATCACATAGCATTCGATAAAATGCTTAAAGAGTTCAAATTGTATGCATGATTTCCAATTCTGAGTTGAATATGTTTAATTGTGAACTAGATTGACGGTACTAGTCAGTTCGATGATTTGTGAGTAAAAGTTAAAAAGGGATTTTGACCCCAGGTATGTATGGCTAACTTTAACCTTTGTAGAATCTTCTTGTTGGGTCCGAGTATACAACATATGTACCTTGTTCGAAAATATGTGAGTTGGTTGTTCCAAATGTGTTGAGATGTAAAATTCTATTCTCTGGTTGTCCTTGTTGATTGTTATATTACCGTGTTGTATGAGATTATGAAAAGTGTTTTGACGTGCCTATCTTATTATGTGCAAAGCTCGTAAATGCTCGAGGGTATCGATATGAAAGTATGTGTTAATGAATGAAAGAATGTTATTGTGCCCAAGTGTGGGAATGTATATGATGGCTAAAAACCGTGCGTGGTAAGTAATCAAAAAGGGTATGGTGAAATGATGTAAATGAGTTGAACGATTATGGCAACACCGTGTACCTGAATTACTGCTTGGTGAGAGTCATTGTGCCTTGAGCTCAAATAGCGAATTGTTGACATGAACGTGTGTTCCTTGAAAGGAAGAATTCTTGTGATGTGATTGTTTGTGGTTGTTGTTACGAAATATGATTGTCAGGTGGGATCGGGTTGCGCGCTGCAACACGAACTAGTAAGGATAATGAGATGTGAGGTAATAAGGGTGGCCGAGGTAATAAGGGAGGCCGAGTTAATAAGGATGGAATATGATCATTATCACCATTGAAATGAAAATCTATGAAATTTGATGAGATGTGAGGTAATAAGGGTGGCCGAGGTAATAAGGATGGAATGTGATCGTTATCACTATTGAAATGAAAATTGGGGGAAGCTCTTGAATATGGTGATGTTGAAAGGGAAAAATGAGAGATTGTGAAACTTGTTGATTTTGGTTGTTTCTTTCCATGTGCATTGATTGATTGGTTCTATTACTGTTTCTTACTTTTGTACTATTTGATTGTACTTGGGATAAAGTTTGTTCATACATACTAGTATTATTCCACAGTACTAACGTCCCTTTTGCCGGGGGCGCTACATTTTCTTATATGAATGTAGGTGGTTCTATAGCAGGTAATTCAGCCTACCGTCAGTAGTGCCTCCTCTCCTTTCCGTCAGTTGTTCTGGTGAACCCCACTTCTTCCCAGGGCCATGTGTGGCTCATGTCTCCTTATTTTGAGTTTATTGTGTAGTGGAAGGTATAGTCGGGGCCTTGTTGCCGCCAAGTATTATATAAATCTTTTGTATTCGTAGAGGCTCCGTAGACACAATGTGGGTAATATATATATGTATTTTGGGTAGTAAGCGTACGGTTCGAAATCGTGGTTCACGTTGTTAATGTTGTATGAAATTTGTAAGCCTTTGGTATCATATGTTGGTAATGATAAAACGTAGAAATGAATTCAAGTTGTAAGTTTATGCTTAAGATATAAATCGACATTTCACATGAACAATGTATATTGAAATCACGGGGTGACGCGTTGGATAGGAAAGGCAAATCAGGTTCGCTTGACTGGGGTCACTCAGTTGAGTGCCGGTCGCGTCCCTCGATTTTGGGCGTGACAGGGACTGTGTTTGCCAGTATACTAAGTATCACCCTCGCGAGTAAGGAAATTTGTATCCTTGGTATAGAAGGATTACCACAAGGCGAGTAAGGGTCATCGATGATGTGAAAAGATGAAAAGGTAAAGCATCTATACGTAGATCATCGTAGCACTAAATCTTAGTACTCCCATAAAGGGGGGAATATGGAGTGATGTGGCATTTTAAGTCAACATTATGTGTTTCTAGTAACTATGGAATGATAAAGGAAGAATGCGATAAGAATGAGAAAGGGATAAGATTGCATTTATTGAAGTCCTACATATATGCTATGATTCCAGAACATTATGCAAGCACGACATCAAGGAAAGGAAGTAAAGGTTCCTACCCGGGATGTTATTGATAAATAAGGAGTCAGTGCTAGACGTAAGTTAAGACCAATTGGTTAGAGTCTTGTGTTGATAACGTGTTATAAAACAATAAAAAAAAGAAGAGTATTGCATAGAAAGTAGAGAGAGAATTCTTATTGATTTGAGATTTTCTAATTTGCAGATAATTTACAGATTTTCTATTCAAGATAGTTTATCTTGATAAGTTGATTTACATTATAACTGGTTTAGCAAAATAATTTATTGAGTGCCTCCACTTAATAGCTAAATTATTACTTATGAGAACAAAGTTATCTATATCAGTTTGTTATATGTTATACACGAAAGTATATTACTCCCCTCACAAGTGGTTCAGGGTCAGGAACCAAATAATTTCATCTTATTATTGTTGATGTGTGGTGTATATTTAATTAGCACCATAATGCACAAAGATAGATTTTCAAAGTTGAGGAAGCAAATTAGTTTTTATAACATGAGAGGGAGACATGATACAACAATTGAGAAAAAGTTGCATGGAATGAATTATTATTTATACATCTAGATCCTCGAATAAGATAATATGAGCTTGAAGTTCATAAAAAGATAATTCATCTGCAGTATATTGCAAAGCATGCCAGACGCATTTGCTGACTCAAAGAAAGTAACTATATTCTCATTGCAAATGCTCCTATTAAGTCCTAAAAGGACAAAGTCTATGTTACGCTTAAATCGTATAGACAGATCTGTTTTAAATAAACTTCTTGATAAAGAAGATGAGCAAATGATCAAAATAATCATAATAAGGAGGCAAGTGATCTAGAAGATCACATGACATAACACTTCATAAAATCTCAGGAGAGATTCAGGTACCTGAAAATATGAATGAAGAGATATCTATGTTATGTCTTTATGAAAAAATATTGGAACCGATATAAAATGTTCGTCAACGACGTCTATGATAGCGCTAAGTATAGATGAGGACCTCAGGTCTATCGAATACATACACAAAAATATTGGCTAAATAGAAGAGACACAATTCAAATAAAATTGGTTTCATATGAAAGACATGTGGTATTGGACATGTAGTTCAAACACTTGAAAGTATAAAGTCAATGAAGGGTGCAATCATTTTTATCTATCTTATATGTCTAGCATGACAAAAACTTGATATGCATCTAAAGTCCATTCATATGGCTTATATGACTTAACTTATATGACAATCCATGAAGAATTTAAATTTCTTAAAGCATATAAAATTCTTGGTCATGAAGTACTACATCCTAAGTGCAATTTGAACACATATATATCTTGCTATAACTATAAGCATGATAATGTGATAGCGAGAATACCTCTATGGAGATATTGAAGAGCCATTCCACGACATTATATGAAGACATTATATATCTACCAAGAATGATGATTTCAAGGTGCAAAATTTTCATTCAAGTCAATATGGCTGATTTGTTTATCAAATATCTACCAACAATCTTTTGAAAATGGTGCACACGATTGAGATGCGAAGGCTCAAGGATGTGAATTGATGCTCTCATCAGGAGGAGTTAATGCGCGTTGCACTCTTTTTCCCTTATAAGGTTTTGTCCCACTGAGTTTTCCTTGTAAGATTTTTAACGAGGCAACCAAAAGGCACGTTTCTAAACATGTGTACTCTTTTTCCTTTTCTAGAATTTTTTCCCATTGGGTTTTATTTTAGTTAAGGTTTTAACGAGACACATTATCTGTTGAATAGACATTCAAGGGGGAGTATTATAAATAGTATTTTATTTATGGTGAATGTCTATATTTTGGAGAGATTTTAGGGTTTGTTACTTGGTGACTAAGTCACTTTTCCCCTATAAATAGAGGGGTTCTATTCCATTATAATTGATCCCAAATCAATAAGAATTTTCTCTCTACTTTCTCTGCAATACTCTTCTTCTTCTTTTATTGTTTTATAACAAAAACAACAATTTTAGACAAATAAAAATAAGATGCCAAAATCAAATGACGAAAATCTACTTTTTCCCCTCAAATTTCTCTTTATGGCTCGAGTAAATAATAATTTCAGTTTTTATATTATTATTATTATAAGTGTACACGTAAATGTTAGCCAAAATTTGGCTCATGAGTGAATGGAATTCCTAAACCTACGATTTAACCGACCATATAAGTTTTTAGAGGAAATACAACATCTAATCTTTAAAATTGCGTAGTTAGTAATTCATTTGATTATTGTGTTAGAATATATGAGACAATTGTGCATAGAATAGAATACATTTATTACTCGAACAAAAATGATCTAATTCTTTACTTTTATAAGAGAATGTAAATAAAATCTCATGAGTAACAAGTAATATACATATCATTGTATTTATTACAGAGCAAATTATATTCTATGGTGATGCATACCTTCTTTGTTTTTCTCGTTAATTTCTTCCTTCATCACACAAAGAATTGAAAAACCAACTTCTAAACCAACTCGTTGGACACTCTTTTTCATTCATCTTTCATTTCATAAAACCACATTATAAGGTTTCCAAACCACTTTTTACCTTTTTTTTTTCCATTAGCAAGGAGGAAAAATGATGAAAAAGGATAGTATTTTTTATTTTATTCTATAGCATAAGCTTCAGAGCAGCTGGTGAAGCCCACCCAAAAGGTGGTCCTACTCCTAGCCAACATAGAGGAAGGTCCATATTTAAACAATGGTCCAGCAAGCAGGCAATTCTTATTCTCTCCTTGAAAGACCTGAACCCTAAAACTTCAAATTCAGCGTCCATCCTCTCCTGTCCGCTCCATTTCACAGAAACCGGAGCTCGGCGCTGAACAAGTTTCGGTCAAGGTTTCTGATTTAAGGTTTGATTTCGGCAGATCAGTTTTATTGTCTTCTTCAACTAATGGTGTCTGTGTTTGCGTGTTTCTTTTTATTCTGTTGCAGCGATGAAGTGAGAGTCCTATTACATGCATAAATTAGTTGGAATTTTCTAGTTTTGGTGGTTTACTAAGGAAAAGTTATCGTTTTTTTTGTTTTGTTTTGCTTGAAGTGCTGTGTTTGGGATATGCTTTTAGGTTTTGAGTATCTGAATACAGCTAATTTGGTTTCTTTCATGTTGACCTTTCAATCAAGTTTACATGGTCTATTTAGCTCCAACGGTTTATCATATCAGGAATTCATACAAAAACAGTTCTCTTTTTATATATTTATTTATTTATCTACTTATTTATTTATTTATTTATTTATTTTTGTGTCTGTCTGGTGATGAGTTTGCATCTTTTGCTATTGTTGTATTTGTTTTTGTTTCTGAGTTGCTGGAAAATAAGAGGGAGGGGGGGGGGGGGGGGCGCTTAAAAGTTGATTAATGACCAATCGTTCCGTTTAATTACTCGTGGATGTTGAAGCTAAAGAAATAGATTCATGGTTTAATATCTTGGTAGTCAAGGTGTTAATATTACAAGTTCACCATTCACAGCAGATATGGGGTTGAGAATGCTAGAAATATTGTAGTACTGCTAAGTTTGTACCGTCAACTCGACAGACATAAAGCTATCTTTTGGGCTTTTTATGCTTGTGTAGTCAAGGTGTTAATATTACAAGTTCACCATTCACAGCAGATATGGGGTTGAGAATGCTAGAAATATTGTAGTACTGCTAAGTTTGTACCGTCAACTCGACAGACATAAAGCTATCTTTTGGGCTTTTTATGCTTGTGAAATACTAATCTGGCGTTTGGAATGTTTTCATTGGGAATATCTGCTTAATATCATCTGATTTACTTGATAGTATTCTTGTTAGTGCATATTCACGGTTAGTCTGTACTACAGTACCTTTTGCTTGTTATTGTATCCGGTGAAGTCGTATATGACGTTTTATCATGGATTGCGTTAGGTAGCTTAAGTATGGCAACTGCTGAGGCAGCTCCGACTTCCTTAGGACCTCGTTATGCACCTGATGATCCAACTTTACCGCAACCTTGGAAGGGCTTAATTGATGGCAGTACTGGGTTATTGTACTACTGGAATCCAGAAACTAATGTTACTCAATATGAGAAGCCAGCAGCTTTACCCCCTCCACTGCCGCCTGGTCAACCTCCGGAAGCTGCTACACCTAAGTTGGCTCCTATACCAGGAGCTAGTACAGTGCAACAAAATGATGCTCATGGCCAACAAAGCCAGCAGGCGTGTACTCAACAAGGCCAACAAATGACACAGATGTCCCAACATCCACAAGTAACACAACAGGTACCACATGGATCACAAGGTGTTTCAATAGGGCAGCAACAAGGATCAGCAGCGGGTCCTGCTATGCAACAGGTACCCTTTACGCTGCAGTTTCGACCCCAAATGATCCAGCAGCCTGGTCATCAGATGCCATCTCAAATGGGACAAACTCCTAACCAGCCAGGCCCACATGTTTCTCAACCAGTGATGCAACAAACAATGCCACAACAACTTGGCCCCCAAATACAAGCATTCCCAGGTGTACAGATGGGACAACCACATGGTTATCAATTTTCTCATCACCAGACACCACAGCATATTACGTATTCACAGAACTTGCCTCCACAAGGACAGCAAATTCCGCAGCAGATGTCTGCCCAGAATCAACAGCTCTCCCATCAACAAGAGCATAAAATGGGATTTCAGCAAAGAGAAGATGTTGATTTCCCCCATGGGAGACAAGTTGGGTTTTCACCACAACAAGTTCAGCAAACTGGTGCATCCTCTGCTCAGAATCTGCCTGTGGGGACTGGTTCTGTTATCAGACCTCAGATGTCTGCTCAGCCTGCTCAAGCCTTGCCTTTTGGTGGGTCTTCTGTAAACATTCAACAATCATCATCTTTGGGGCAGTGGCAGCAAAATGCAAATGATTCAGGTCACAAGCCACCTGGTCCACGATTTCCCGGTGAAATGGGCTCAGGCATGGTACATGGCCAGGAGCTGGATACGCCTCCGGTTGGATCAAAGGGTTATGAGGAGAACTCATTTGGAAGAGGAGGAAATGAGTATTATTACACCAGTAACATGGATGGTCGAATTATGCCTCAGCCTCAGCAACCCAAGCTTGCAGCTATACCTATAGCAAGAAATCAGCATGTATGTTATTTCCATATCATCCGTTGCTTTTTTTGTTTTAGATGTGATTTTCCATGTCCATGCATATTGGGACTTCCTATGCCCGATTAGTTGTCTTTTGTCAGTAACTTCATATGACCTGTTGCCAGAATCGCAGTTTTCATCATACAGTTATTTTATTTCATGCTTATTTTAAAAAGGTAAGTTTTGTGCTTCATATGTTATATTGCTTATCAGTTCAATATATTGTACTGATAATAGTTCCCCTTGTCATGTTTTTGTATGACATTTGCATCGCTTGTAAATTTTCTCTAACCAATGAGACAATAATGTAAACATTTGTTGCTGCAATTGTTCATTAGGAAACGAGAATGGGTGATCCTCCGCTTCAAAATCCAGCACCGGTTCTTCCTAGTGGGTTCAATAGTACAGGTGGTCCTCCAATGCAAAATATCTATGGTCAAGCAGCTGGTGGCCCCCCATTTCCAAATCCTAACCTCATGAGGCCACCTGCAGCACTCGCTGGACCTCCTGGAGCTATTCATCCATCGCCCGTTGAGGTTTACCTTCAGAAGCATGAAGTGACTGCGACAGTATGTATCCCATCATCTGTTGCTCTGATCCAATTTTTCCCTCAATTGAAGGGATGGAATCCTGTTCATGTTTATCAGTCAGTCTGGCTTCTTTTGGGCTCTTGGCGAAGCACAACCAAAATTTATGCTGAGGGCCATCTGACTAGTAGGGAAATTGTTAGCTGTCTGAGAGAAGGGAGTAGTTTTTTTTGGGGGGGGGGTGTCCATTATGCTTTGTTTTTGAAGTATATGCTTTAGTGGATATCCCTGGGAAAATTTCTATCATGTGCTGGTTGTGTTTTGTCGAAGCACAACCAAAATTTATGCTGAGGGCCATCTGACTGGTAGGGAAATTGTTTGCTGTGATGACATTTTTCCTGCCTTAGCTCATCTTATCTCCTACTTTCATGTTCTAAAAAAGCAGTTAGAGATGCTGTTAACTGTTTCCTTCTTCTTGGCCTTGAGTGAGTGTATTTGTTTCACTAAAATCTTTTCCGTCGTCTTTCTAATTCTTCTGTTTATTGTTTGGTTTTGACTTATGATCAATACTCTTTAAAGAAAATAAATAGATACTAGTGTAACATTTTATATTGTTCTCGCGTGGTATCTTCATATTCCATAATATGTAAAAGTATGTTAATTGATGAGCATGACTTACTGGATCTTTCTTGAACTTCTCAGTAGCAAGTTTGCAGTTAAGTACGCAAATACTAATAAGGAACATACAGGGTCTCATCCAAGTCCGATACTTATTTTTAGTTTACAACAGAAATGCAGAAGCAAATTTCAAAGTGGCTTGACTTTGTCAAGAGTCAAGACCTTTGTTTTGATAGGGTAAATTATACTTAATTGTCAGTTCCGGAGCAACTTAAAACATCATAACAAAAAATGTGGTTCCCTCCCTGGCACGAGAAAAGCAAGAAGAGGCAGCAGCCTTGACAAACCATTCCGAGACTTTCTTAAAGTAACTGGAGAAAGAGATATATGCCTGTTCTATTTTTACCTATTACTTGGCTTCTTTAAATCATTGAATATGAGAAGTTATTTTGAATCTAGTCATGTCTTTTTCTCTTCCTGTCTTCAGCTTAAGCTCTTCCACCATCTTTTAACAAATTGCTCTGAACAACTAGGCTATTGGTCTTTAGGGGTTCGAATTCCTCTCCATCTTTTTGGATATGTAAATCTTTTCATCTTTCTTTTTTGGGGTTGTATGTTAGCGGATGGCAGTGGTATATCTACAATTAAAGTTCTACAATGTCGTATTACAAGTTGTAATTTTTGGGGGCCTTATGTTGACTACCTTGCTTCTGGTATTCTGAGTTCTAGTTGAAGTTAATCATAGAATTGTTTGCATTTGGTGTTATTTTCTTCCTGTCAATCATTGGTATAAGCTTTGTGGTTTAGATAATCTTGAGTACACTTGTCTGTGTTTCATTTGCTATCCATCCAGGGTATCATTGGTTATTCTGAAAAAAGTTGGTCCTGATGTTTACTTAATTGCCTAGGGTGGTGATGTCCCCGCTCCATTCATGACATTTGAAGATACTGGCTTCCCTCCAGAAATACTCAGAGAGGTAAGTGTTCTTCTCAATCTTGATCAGTTGTTGGTTATTCGAAGGATTCTAGGATCTGCTTTGTCCCATTTTGATTTTTATTTTAAGAACATGCCACAAGCTTATTAATTGTTGCTTGTCGCAGGTGCGATATCTGCTCCACAGGAGGAGCACATGTCGTACGCTGTAATGTTATCCTCATAATTTGGCAACAACTGTTCTGAGTTTTTGAGGCTGCAAAATGGAAATTGGAGCCTCTCTTGCGTAGCTCTTGAAGGGTAGTTGGCCCTTCAGACAAATTCCAATAGATGACTGGGTTTCTAGCTTATTGCTCGGGTCTTCTGTTTTAGTTGCTCCCTTTTGTTGCCTCGAGTTGCTTCAGTAAGCAACTGCATCCCATGTGTTTCTTTAGGATTTTCCTTCATTTTTCTATCTTTGCCCTTTTCTTTCTTAAACATTAAAATAGTTTTCATGCTACTTGCTTCAGTATTCTGCTTGAAATTATTAACTGTGTGTTGATGGTTTTACCATTTGTTCTCTAGATATTCATTATGTGTCATCTTTTCCAGATTCATGTTGCGGGATTCTCTTCGCCCACTCCCATTCAGGCACAAACATGGCCCATTGCGTTGCAAAATAGGGATATAGTAGCCATTGCCAAGACAGGTTCTGGCAAAACACTGGGCTATCTGATTCCTGCATTTGTCCACCTTAAGCGACGCCGCAACAATCCTCAAAATGGCCCAACAGTACTGGTTTTAGCTCCAACACGAGAGCTTGCAACACAAATACAAGATGAAGCGCTTAAATTTGGCCGGGCTTCAAGAGTTTCTTGCACAGTGAGTTTATATATGATAAGTTTGTCATTTTAGTCTGTTACTTTCTCGAGAAGATATCGATCAACTCTTTTATTTCAGTGCTTGTATGGAGGTGCACCGAAGGTTCACCAGTTAAAAGAACTAGAGCGCGGAGCAGACATTGTTGTTGCAACTCCTGGTCGGCTTAATGACATACTCGAAATGAAAAGAATTGACTTTAGGCAGGTTTCTCTTCTCGTGCTAGATGAGGCTGATCGAATGCTTGACATGGGTTTTGAACCTCAGATCCGCAAGATTGTAAATGAGATACCCCCACAAAGACAAACACTTATGTACACAGCAACCTGGCCCAAAGAAGTGCGAAAAATAGCTGGCGATCTTCTTCGGAATCCTGTTCAGGTTAATATCGGGAATGTTGATCAGCTTGCAGCAAACAAGTCTATCACACAGGTAATTTGGAGCAGTTATTTTCACTCTCTTGTACACTGCCTGGAATATCCATGTGAAGCAACCAGCTTCTGTAGTATCAACACTTAATTGCCCTTTATTTGTTTCCAGCAAACTTCTCCAACTATTAGTAACTGGCTTTAGGTTGCCATGGTCTACTGAAAAAATGATCTTTTTCTGGTTAAAAATGTTGCTCCCTTGATCTTTGATCTTTCGATTTATAAATTGCAGATATGATAAACAGGTGGTGACACTGTATTTTCATTATTACCTAATATATTATTCTCTTTCTTATGCTGTTTGAGTGTCTGTTTCTTGGTTTCTGACAATATAATAACATGATTCCCTTCCAGATGGTTATCACATTTGAAACATTGATAGAAGGACCCTAGATGCAAACACCAATTTATCCATCTAATTGTTGCTTGCTTTATAGGGAAAAGTGAGAATGCCGACATGAGTAACGAAAAATTCTGTGAAAAGCATGATTGCCGCCAGTGGAAGGTTATGGCATCTAATGTAGTGGGTGCTGTTATGTGTTGTCAAACAAGTGTTCCCCTTGTTATTAAATGCTGTTCATTCTTTTTCCTTCTTTGTCGGGGCCTGGGGGGTATTTCATCAGCTACTTCTCTTTTTATGTTTCCCCACTTTTTACGTTATGATTGCAAATGTGAAATACTTGTGCAGTACGTTGAAGTAGTCCCGCAAATGGAGAAGCAGAGACGGTTGGAGCAGATTCTTAGATCCCAAGAAAGGGGTTCTAAAGCTATTATATTCTGTTCCACAAAAAAGTTGTGCGACCAACTTGCACGCAGCATTGGTCGAAGCTTTGGAGCTGCAGCTATTCATGGAGACAAGTCCCAGGGTGAGAGGGACTGGGTTCTCAATCAATTTCGCTCTGGTAAGACCCCAATTTTAGTAGCAACTGATGTTGCTGCTAGAGGACTGGACATACCCGATATAAGGTGAGAACCCCCTTTTTCATTTGATGTTTTTAGAGTTTAGACATGTTATTGGGATGTGGAAACCATTTTCTGTTATGAGTGCTGCTAAATAATATGCTCTGTGTCTTCCTTTTATTTGAAATTGTAGTATCGTAAACCATTTATATCATCTTAAGTTCTCACTATGGTGCAGAGTGGTGATCAACTATGATTTTCCGACTGGGATTGAGGATTATGTTCATCGAATTGGAAGAACTGGTCGCGCTGGTGCAACTGGTATTTCATACACCTTTTTATCTGATCAGGACTGGAAATATGCTCCAGATCTGGTTAAAGTTCTGGAAGGCGCAAACCAGCACGTGCCTCCGAATGTAAGAGAGATGGCTTTACGTGCTGGTGGCAGGGATAGAGGTGGAATGAACCGATTTGATCTTGTTGAGGGTGATGGTAACCGCACACGCTGGGATTCTGGTGGCCGTGGTGGGATGAGGGATGGTGGGTTTGGTGGCCGTGGTGGGATGAGGGATGGTGGGTTTGGTGGCCGTGGTGGGATGAGGGATGGTGGGTTTGGTAGTCCTGGTGGGATGAGGGATGGTGGGTTTGGTGGCCGTGGTGGAAGGGAGAGCAACTTTGGTGGCCGTGGTGGAAGGGAGAGCAACTTTGGTGGCCGTGGTGGGAGAGATGGTCACTTTGGTGGCCGTGGTGGGATGAGGGACAGCTATTTTGGTGGCCGTGGTGGCAGGGGTGGTGCAGTTGGTGGTTGGGACAGGGATGCTCGGTATGATAGCTCGGATATGCGAGGACGTGACAGAGGCCGAGGGCGTGGGCATTTTGACAATAGAAGAGACATGCCGAGTCGGAGTCGAGGAAGAAGTTACAGCCCTAGTCCGGAGAGGGTGCGAACATGGGGTAGCAGAAGCAGGAGTCGCAGCAGAAGCAGGAGTCGCAGCAGAAGCAGAAGCTATAGCAGGAGTTACAGCCGGAGCCGCAGTTATAGCCCAAGGCATAGCCGCAGCCGCAGCCGCAGCCGTAGTCACGATAGATATCAAAGGAGGCCACGCCAATCTAAATTCGATCAGATGGAACCAGATCCAGGGATGTCAAATGTTCAGGTTGCTCCATCTGGGACGCCTCCATTGTCTATAGGTGCACCAATTGATGGATTTTCTGGAGCTGCACCAGTGGAATTTAAACCGAATATAGAGGTAGCTCCACAATCTGGTATGTCGCCCATGTCTCCAGGAACATGAAGAAATGGCTTTCCAGGAGTTGAGCCCATAGAGCAGAACCCTTGAATTGGAAGCTCCAGTTGGTTGCTATCAGTGCCTTTCTACAACCTTTGGAGGTGCTGCGGAGTAATCTGAATGATGGTTCTATGTATTTATTCTTGAAAGATGACGGTAGATACTATGTCGAGTTTGAGTGAAATGGATATTGTTGCTGCAGCCATTTGCAAGTGCGATGGACTTAACTGTGCCTTGTATATCCAGTAATTTTCAGGCGGTTTCCCCGGAGGAACGAACGTTGATCATGGACAGAGACGTCCATGCTCGTCTCTCTGGTCTGGTTTTTATATATTGCCCTCTTTCAAACTTTTAGCTACTCTCTTCTCCAATCTTTTCGTTGAGGACCTTACCCCATGTCCCCATCGTTAATTTTTCTTTTGGAGGGGATGGGGGTGGAATTCGTGTATGGTTTTGTTGATCATCTTTATTGTTATCACCATTGCTTATACCTGATATCAACTCTGAGTTATCATTTTGAAATCGGAGACTATTTGGAACTAGTAGCTGTGTAATGATGTTTTGCATTTTTTATTGCCTCTTCTGCTTGATGATGGTCCATCGAATAGGTTTAAGGATGTATTTAAAATTTGTTATACAAGGGCAATCTAAGAACAAGTACAATTTGTTCGATAAATTTTAATTTTCTATGGTAATCAAGTTGGGTTAGGATTGGGCCTATGGATATTATCCCCTAGGCCAGATCTTCCTGAGAAAGGTCCCAAAATTAAACTTTTTGAGGAGCTATCAATTCTAAGTAGGAGCATCATTCCAATTAAAGACTTCCAGTTTTTGATATTAGTTCGGCAAGACGCTGATAATTGATTGATTAAATAAACGTCATCAAAATCGGAGTTCGTTTTCTGTATTTTGGGAGCTTTGATGGCTGGGTTCACTTAAGCTAGTCTTTCTTTTGCTTCATTATTATACATCATTGCTATAAGGAGTCGTTTGGTAGCTGGTTATGGTAAGTTACTCATGTATTAGGAGTAACATAACTAATACCATATTTGGTAGCTTTTAGTTATTCTATTGGGGTATAAGTAATATATGGATGAGTTATACTACAAATCTATGCATTATTTATGCAAGGTAAAATATATTAGTAATACATGGATTAGACAATCAAATGACCCAAATCCCCCCATATTTATTTTAAATTACACATTGTATAATTAAAATAAGGCAAACATTTAACAAAAAATAATCTCTACATTACAATACATAAATTATTAATCCTTATATAACTAGTCCCTTCATAATTAAATCATGCATAACAAAATCCCGCATAACTAATCCTTTACATAACTAATTCATACATTACAAATACCTGCATAACTCTAACCAGCAACCAAACGACCCTTAAGCATTAAACATGTTTTTGGAATATCGTGTCATGTAAATGTCATTTCCGTGCAATTTAAAAGATTTAGAGCCTGTTGGTTAAGCTCTAAGAAGACAAAAATACTTTTGTCCAAAAAAGAATTTTTTCGCAAATTTGAAGTGTTTGGCCAAGATATAAAAGTATTTTTGAGCAGTAGCATAAGTAGTTTTTCTGCTTTTGGGTAAAAGCTACAAATTCTAGCTTCTTCGCAGAAACAGAAGCAGAAGCAGAAGCAGAAGCAAAAAGATAGTTTTTTCAAGATGAAAATATCGTTACCATAAATTTATTGTAATACCGTGCAAAATTTTCAAGACTTTAAAATCCATTAAGAAGATCAATGTGTGCTAATTATATTAATTCGCATATAAACGAGATTTGATAATATGAAAGATATTACTTGAAAATGATAATATGTGTACTAGGTGTATCAGAAACGGTTTATAGTCTAATAAGAGCCCTAAGAATAAATCAAGTTGGAAAACTATATGATGGACTTAAGTTTCAAATGAGTTTGCACAAGATCTGATTTTAAATGAGCACAACTCTCACGATATAAAGAATGATATGGTGTAAGACCTATCAAATGAAAACTCTATGAGCCTACTTTCCAACGCTTTAAGATGTTTAACATTTACACATTTCTACAAGGATTTATGACCTTTTTACTGAATGATAGGAGAGCAGCTATGTGAGGCATATGTAGGCGGCACGTTTGTAATGATCCGACTGGTCGTTTTGTGTATTTTCTCCCCATTTCCCCCCTTTTGATGTTTCACACATGTGTAATTTGGGTTTTATGACTTACGAGGTTGATTGGTTTCGTTCCGACAATATATCGGGTTGATTTAGACCTTTGGTTCTTGGCTTAGAAGCCTAAGTTAGAAATATTAATCGAACTTTGAATTTTTTGAAAACGACCCCGGAATAGTATTTTGATGGCTCCGATAGCTTCGGATCGTGATTTTGGACTTGGGCCTTTGTCTGGAATCGAATTCGAAAGTCCGTAAGGTTGATTTGTGTTGTTTTACCGAAAATTGGCAATTTGAGGTTTACAAGTTTGACAGTAGGTTGACTTTTGGCTATCGGGTTCACAATTTGGTTTGGGATTTGGAATATATCCGTTATGATATTTAGAACGTTCTTGCAAAATTTGGTGCCAATTAGAGTTGATTTGATAGGTTTCATACACTTAGTTGCAATTCTAAAAGTTCTTGAACTTTACTTCGAAATCATGCATTTGGTATCCGACTCATAGTTCTAGATGCTATTTTTTGTTTTGATCACGCCAACGAGTTCCTACGATATTTTTAAACTCATGTGGATGTTTGGATTGGGGCCCTGCGAGCTTGGATGAGTTTCAGACATGATTCAAAATGTTTTGGACTGAAATCGCAATTACCAGCACCATCCTCGCAATTGCGAAGTGTATAAGGGGGTGGTTTGATGTCACAATTGTGACATTCCTCTTTGCATTTGCGGGCCGCATTTGCGATGGTAGCCAGCTTCGCAATTGCGAAGCCTTTGTCGCAATTTCGACTTTTGTTGAGGTTGTCAGAGTTTGCAAATGCAATCCCTAATTCGCAATTGTGAGGGTTTACAAATGCGAACCCTGTGTCGCAAATGCGACATCTGGAGCTGGACATAAGGGCTGGAAAGTCGGGATTGAGTCTCATTTATCATATGTTAGAACCTTAGACTCGATATGAGGCAATTTAGAAAGAAAATTTTCATCTACAAACATTGAGTAAGCGATTCTAATCAAATTCCATCTATATTCCATGATTATACCTGTAACGACCCGACCGGTCGTTCCGAGAGTTTAGCCCCGTTTTCCTCGTTTCTGCTTCATTTTATGTGGTTCAGCTTCATTTATGTGTGTTGGGTCGGTTGGTTCGGGTTCAGAGTGGTCATGGTGAGCATTGAGGCAATTGGTCTCTCAAGGTAGCCTAATAGTTGAGAAAGTCAACTGAGAGTTGACTTATTGGTAAACGACCTCGAAATGAAGATTTTATGGCTCGGATAGCTTCGTTAGGTGATTTGGGACTTAGGAGTGTGTTTAAAATATTTTTGTGATGCCCGGTGTAGAATTAGACTTGAATTGGTGAAAGTTAGTTTTTGGTGATTCCCAGTCGGCAGTGGAAAATAGGCTATCGAGGTCGGAATGGAATTACAGAAGTTGGAGCAGGTTCGTAATGTCATTTTGGATGTGTCTGCAAAATTTCAGGTCAATCAGAGGTGTTTTGGTTGGTTTCGGCGCAGTTGGCGAAATTTGGAAGTTTCAAAGTTCATAGGCTTGAAATTGATGTAATTTTGGTGTTTTAGTGTTGTTTGGTGTTTCGAAGGCTCGACTAAGTTGGAATAATGCTATGGGGTGTGTTGGTATGTTTGGTACCGCACCTGCGGTCGGGCAACCGCAGGTACGATGTCGCAGGTGCGATGGGCAGAGTGCAGGAGTGAAAAGTCTAGGCAGGGGATTTTTCCGCAGGTGTGAAGTTTTGGCTAACCTAGTTCCATGATAGGCGCCATCTTGACTGGCCTGGATCTGGGGTCGTGATAATTTGGTATCAGAGCGCTAGGTTACATAGGACTCACCGGTCATGAGCAGGTTTAGTAGAGTCTTGGGGATCGGTACGGAGACGCCTGTACTTATCTTCGAGAGGCTGCGGAACCCTTAGGAAAATCTCACATTTTAAAAAAAAAAAGTCTTGTCGTGAGAATCCATTGTGTTCAGCCAAGAGCGTAACTCTTGAATTCCTTCCATGTATCCGAACGCGCACGAGAGCGCTTGGTATCAGTTGTGTATCGACGGCTTGTGGCTTCCATGGATGAGATGCGATTTTGACATGTTGGTAATGGGCCAGTCTAGAGAACTTAAGGCTGGATTCATTCTGTGGCTTGATTGCCGAGATTTTTGTTGTGTGGGCACGCGTAATTTGGGGAATCGTATGTCCGTTCGTGTTCTTATTGCTGAGAATTGGTGACTAGATGCCTATGTGGTGGGAGTGAATTGATGGTTAGATGTGTTCAGACTGTGAAATGTGTCGAAAGGGTTGGCTGGAAATGTGGTAAGATTTATTGAGTGTTTGATTTCTGTCTCGATTTAGTATATGGCCTTGAGTTGTGAGTATGTTGGAAGACCTCTCATGTTGTGTAGTTGTGGAGTGAAGCGGATTTCTCTGTTGGGTTATGAGTTCCTGGTGATGTCTTTGGGTTGATCATTTGCCCCAGTAACGTTCATGTATTTAATTGACGGTGTGTTCTAGCCGTGTTAGCACTCCTTTTTATTGTATTCATTGATGGCGTCCTGGCATATTCGCGTAGCCAGGAGTAGCATACGCAGTATATGAGGATGACATTATAAGGATTCAGGGAGAAAAAGCTCTATGCGAATTCTCCGAGAGTGAATTTTGGCTCGGTTCAGTAGCATTCTTGGGACACGTGGTGTCCAGTGAGGGTATTCATGTGGTCATTCATGTGTGGGTAGAGCTTCCAGAAGCTCGAGATTTCTGTGATCACCGCTCCAGTGTTAGTTCTGCCATCGGCTTCAAGTTTTTACCTCGTATTGTGATGCCTCAAGGGTAGGCGTTGTTGTGTTCAGATACAAGAATGTGTAGTGATTGCGTGTTAGTTCTGGTCTTCAGAAGGGTATGGTATGGAGAGATAGAAATTGAGGCTAAGCGAGCAGGGGTACCTCCTGCGGGTTGTCCCAGGGTGTGTGGTCCCTATATAGTTCTATAATAAGTTCTCTTCTACCAATAAAAGATATATCTTGTAATTGGAGTTTAGGTCACTCGTGGAAGTTGGCGTAACTATTGCGATGGTGGATACGAGATTGGAAATTGATTTGAGTTTTAGATGGTTTGGGTCATGTAAGCTTATGGAGGATTTAGTTGAATCCCACCACAGCATGGTGGCAGTGATAATGTGTGGGCATAGTCTTGTTTGTCTTGATCCTTGGCTTTGAGCCAAGTGGGGGAGTTCGTTATTGATAAGTTGATTACATGATTATGTGTGGTATTGGTTTCAGTTCGAGGTATATTGGTAAATCAGTTATGACCTGCAGGCATGGGGTCTGGGAATGTCACGAGTAAGGGAAATTTATTCGATATAGGTTGTAATGTACTCTATTGGGTAATTGGGTTCTATTGAATGAGTTAGTTGAGATTGTAAAAGGTGTAGCGTGTGTAGTGTATGAATTTGCTTGTGACTTCAAGTGAGTGGATTACTTTCCTAGTATGTTAGTGTGCAAATGGGTCAAGTCGATTCTGTCTAATTGGTCAGTGTGATTGAGATTTACAGTAGTGGATGTCAAGACTTGTGGTATTCTACATCATCACGGATTCTACATATTGGTATCAGGAAGGTGAAGGTAATGTCTTTAGATTCTCAGGGAGTCCCTTCAGGATAAGTAATTTGAATGTGGTACTTTTGGGGATATTTTAGAGAGTATTCGGTGGCTTATGAGCCTTAGAAGGTATGGTTTTATGCTTGGTTCGCGTGTGTTAATTCTGGGTTGAAAATTTGTGGTATTACTGCAGGAAGAAGTATCAATTTGAAGGTAAGTCAGGAGAAACTTGGGTAAATAGCGAAACTTGGTAGTAGGTTGGATCGGCATGGTAAGGGATACGATTAGTTCTTTGGGGTGTTCATAAGGTGACGAGTTTTTCGGGTGTTTCTTAGTAATGCTCTTGGATTTTTGGTGGTCTGCGTAGTTTGGTTGAGATAGAAGAGTTCAGTCCTGATGGTTTGGTGTTGTGCAAATGGGATTTCGGATAGTTCCTGGTGGTTTCTACCGCGGTTAAGGGTGCATATTTTCTTATGGCGTGTAGTGAATTTGTTTCTAAAGGGGATCCAATGGAAGTTCTTGTCTAGTTGGGTGCGTAGTTGCTTGTGGCTCAGAAGGGACCATGGAGTTCCCGTATATTTCCTAGGTTGGCATGGCATGTGCGGTATGTTAGGTGGAGTTGAGATTTGCATATGTGAGGTCACTGTTTGGTTCTGGAAGGAAGGTCATAAATTCTTCGGCAGCATGGGCAATTTTAGATGACTAGGTAGATGATATCACCAATTGGTGCGACTTGATGAGGGTATATATTTCAGAAAGAGCAATGTGTTTGAGTTAAGGGTACTTCATTGGTATCACGACGCCCTATTGTTGGATCGACTGTTGATATTCAAGGTTGCTTGGTGGACAGAAGAATTTAGGGGTAATCCCCGTGGAATTAGTGAGTATTGGGATGTGTTATGTATTCGAGCGGAGGAGTTGTGATCAAATATGGTAATCCGTACGTTTCATGGATTGCGAGATTGAGAGTTCTCCTAAACAGGATATTTTGTGGGAGTGAACTGTGAAGAGGCGAGCTGAGCTTGTCGGATGTTAGTATGCACCATGATTATGTCATTATGAAATTTTCGGTAAGTTGTCTATCTGTTGTGGGTGATCAGAGTTAATTTAGGGTCACTGGTAGGCTAATATGGGTGCGTGTTCTGCACCGGGTCGAAATTGTTGGCTCGGAGTTCCTATTATTGAGAAATGTACCATTCGATTTTGATTGATTTGTTCATGTTCTGGAGTGATATGAGTTACCCTTCGGTGTTGCAAGGAGCGATGATTATTGGTTATATGCACATATGGTGCGGTTCTAATTGGGCTTTATAGCTAGATTTGGGTAAGGTAAGTATTCGGGTGATGCGGGATTGAGACGTGTTTGTTCTATACCTTCTATTTCGGGTGGCATGGTATCTTCCGGTTTCCCCCATGGTTATGGAATTTCACTTCGAGTACTTGATGTCGAATTTCGAATGGTTATTGATTTTGGGCAAGGTGTCTTGAAGTATTTCAAGTGGACCGGCATTGGATGAGGTCGCGCAGTGTCGCGGAGTTATGTAGGGGTATGACCTTTTGGTATTGGATCTATGTGTTTTTGATTTTTCGTAGTGTGTGCCATGTGGTTAGTAGGATATGGTGACGGTAATTGTTAATGGCAGTATGGTCCTCTAGTGTGGATCTTTTATATAATTTGGTTGCATTGGGAAGTTGCTGTTAAGTGCACAAATTGCACATGTTTTGGCTTCGAATTTTATCGATGTGTCGAATGGTTAGTGTCATGTTATCAGGGTGGTTGTGATGGATGAGAGGAGGTCATTTGACCTAAAATGAATATTTTTGGAATTTTCTACAACATATTTGGAAGGATAAATATCGGGAGTCGGCTTAAAAATCTGCTATAACTCCTGTTTGGGAAGGGGGAGTTTCATGTCTGGTTGATCGGATGAATGGTTATTAGTTCTATGTGCTTCTTTCATCATCGGCAGTGTATGGAAGTGTTAGAGCGAGGAATTTCTTGATAAGAGGTGGTGTACCGGTATTGGGTTGTTCTGAGTAGTTATTGAGGTTAAGAGTTATTGCTATGAGAGTTGGGTCACGCGGTGTATTATGTGATTTCATCTGGGGTACGTATATGGCTTGATTCAGCATGTTCAAGCTTGTTCAGTTTATAGTTATGGAAATTTTGATCTTATATATCATTTCAGAAGTGGGAATTTGGTTCTAAGGTTTATGAGCCAGGATTTGGATTTCGAAATTTCAACGGTATGGTGCTATTGGACCTATATGGGATAGGGTGACATGGGAGCACCCCCGGGTATGTGCATGGTAAGATACGTAACAGTTTGATAGTGTTGGGAAACAACTCTTGGCACGTTCGAGGACGAACGTATGTTTAAGTGGGGGAGGATGTAACGACCCGGCCGGTCGTTCNGTTGGTTCGGGTTCAGAGTGGTCATGGTGAGCATTGAGGCAATTAGTCTCTCAAGGTAGCCTAATAATTGAGAAAGTCAACTGAGAGTTGACTTATTGGTAAACGACCTCGGAATGCAGATTTTATGGCTCGGATAACTTTGTTAGGTGATTTGAGACTTAGGAGTGTGTTTATAATATTTTTGTGATGCCCGATGTAGAATTAGACTTGAATTGGTGAAAGTTAGTTTTTGGTGATTCCCGTTCAGCAGTGGAAAATAGGCTATCGAGGTTGGAATGGAATTCCGGAAGTTGGAGCAGGTTTGTAATGTCATTTTGGATGTGCCTGCAAATTTTCAGGTCAATCAGAGGTGTTTTGGTTGGTTTCGGCGTAGTTGGCAAAATTTGGAAGTTTCAAAGTTCATAGGCTTGAATTTGATGTAATTTTGGTGTTGTAGTGTTGTTTTTGGTGTTTTGAAGGCTCGACTAAGTTGGAATAATGCTATGGGGTGTGTTGGTATGTTTGGTTGGGGCCCCGAGGGGCTCGGGATTGATTTCGGATGGTTGGCGGAATTTTTGGACTTGGAAATTTGCAGCAGTGGCTGCTGGTGTGGAAGTTCTGGTGTTGACCGCACGTGCGGTCGGGCAGCCGCAGGTGCGATGGGCAGAGCGTAGGTTCGAAAAGGCTAGGCAGGGGATTTTTCCGCAGGTGCGAAGTTTTGACCGCACTTGCGAAGCCGCAGGTGCGGAGAAGTGGCCGCAAGTGCAGAATTAGTCCGTTAAGTGAGATTCTGCAGGTGTGCACCTGGGACCGCAGGTGCGGCTAAATGTTCACAAGTGCGGAAACGACTGGCAGAAACAATATATAAAGGCCCTCCGCAAAAATTCTCTTATTTTCACCATTTTTGCATGCGAGAGGAGTTCTTTGAAGGCGATTTGGAGAAGGAAACTTGAGATTCTTCAGTAAAGGTAAGTTCTTTGGTTACTAACATCGTTCCTATGCTATTCTGTTCGGATTAGGATTGAAAATTTACGGATTTCAGCAGGAAAAGGTTAGGAAGAAGGGGGTGGAGAATTGGAATTTCTTTGGAGGTTTTGGGTAGGCAATTGTGATGATTTTGGTATGAGTAGAATCGTGGGAGCACGAGGTTTCTAGTGATGTAAAAATTATCAAATTTCGAGATGTGGGCCCGGGGCTCGGGTTTGGTCGAATCTTGACATTTTTGTGTAATTTGATAGTTTTCGATTGGGTTGTGTTCCTTTGTTATTTATTGATGATGTTGAACTGATTTTGGCTAGATTTGGAGAAATCGGGAGCCAATTTTAGGGGCAAGAGCATAGCGGACTAGTGTTGTGGCCCGGTGAAGGTAAGTAATGGTTATAAATCTTGTCCTGAGGGTATGGAACCCTAGACTACATATTTCTCACTGATTTTAGAAAGACGCACATGTCTGATGACGAGTATGTGGCGCGTGCTGATTTTTGGATTGGACTAGGTCCTCTCCGAAACCTGATCCAAGCATAACATCATCAATAAAATAATCAATACTAATATCCGTTCAAGTTCCCGTAGAGCAAAAATCCTCAACTTTCCTTAATAATCATTTTTTCCACTAATGTATATGTCACGACCCAAACAGATGGGCAGCAACGGGCACCCGGTACCTTACTCAACTGAGTACCAACGTAACATATCTTTCATATCATATTATCATAGGTAAATAAGCTGGAAAGGATGTCATAAGATAAATACAATAAAACATGAGGAAATACTCAACATAGAACGACCCAACATGATATACCGGCTTAAACATATGACATACGGGCCTATAAGGCTGACATGATCATTTGTATACTCATAACATAGACCGACAAGGCCATACAAGTATCCAAATACATGACATCTGTCTACAAGCCTCTAAGAGTACATAAATGTCATAAAGATCGGGACAGGGCCTCACCATACCAATCAATACATGTCTCAATCATACTAACCAAATAGGCAACTCCAGAGAAAATGGAGTGCGCCAACACCTTCCGCTGAGCTGATAACCTACTTAGAGGACTCTCAACCTGTCTATCAGGATCTGCGGGCATGAAACGCATCATTCCCAGGAAAAAGGGACGTCAGTACAAATAATGTACCGAGTATGTAAGGAATGAAAATCAGTAAATAAAATACATGAGAGAAACATGGAGTAAAATACTCAATATGTAAGTCTGAATCGCTCTGTGAACCATTTATATTTATAATGTCAGGCATATGCATATAAATGTCAGATGATGCATAGGTATATGCGTACATAGCATCATCAAGCCTCTGAGGGCATCCCATCATATCATCTCGGCCACTGTGAGCAAAATCATCAACGTACACCAGCTGATCAGGTGGTGGTTCTTATATAATGCCATAACCTTTCCCCATATCCCACATAGATATAATATATGCATATATAACGCCATCTGGTCATGGGTAAATGTACATGTATAAATGAATGCAATGCATAATGAAGTAAGTCAATAGGATCTCTCAGAATATCATAAGATCATTATGACTTCGATTAATATCATGAAATAAACTTTATCAACTTATGTATTTTTTGAGACCCATGAAGATATGATAGAATAATAGTATACATGGATAATCAAGAACATAGGAACCCCTAGTACTTCAAAGAATAGTGTCATTTATGAAAGTTGTGCATTCGCTTGTTTCGTTTGTATCATATGGATCATGACAAAAGGAAATAAGAGATAGCCTTAAAATACCTGGTCTTAACCCACTGGCTCAAGAGCTCAACTCGAATCCACTTCACTATCTATACAATAACAAGAATAATACTATTATCAACCATATGAACAATTCTCTTAATTGCATAACGGAAGATAGCCTATCCTAAAATGAAATGGATAGTATTTACCCTATTCTTATCATTCCCTCAAGCCTTCCATAGGCGAGGTAATACAACACCATAACTAGCAATTCCTATAACAAGTTTTCTAACCCAAACAATGAATCAACGAGTGGAAAAATCGCCTACGATTATCAACCACACTTCTCTAATCTTTTCTTTTCTTCAAGACACATATCAATGGCTACACCAACTGTATACTCAAGTTACTCCAAATATTTCCCGCCACAATAAAGCTTAGAAAATTATCGAATAGCCAATGTAACAACAACGTCAAAATATGATTTTCCACTATTAATTCCATAATTCTCGTCCCACAATTTGGCCATGACCTAGACAAATTTAAATATACAAAGGAGAGGAAAATTCTTACCTTATTTTCCATGAAATACTCTTATTCCACCTTCCTTCACATTGAGGAAAGCTTGAATTAACCAACATGCCAAAACGGAACAACAGGATCAAGGTGGTGCACAAAACCCGTATATTGTCTTTGAGAAAGATTACACTTTTCTTTCATTAAATTTTGAGCTCATGTTGATGAAAATCACCTCAAAAAAACGTTCCTTGGTTCTACACCATGTTGAACCTAGCTATTACTTCAATTTCATTCTCAAATCGAGTGAAATAAGAGAAATAGTTGTAACCTTTTTCTATTTACACATGTCGTCCTTAGCTTCTCTCTTGAGAGATTGAGTTTAATAGTGCCACCACTACTTATGGGTGTAGATTAGTCACTAATGCTTCTGCCACCATATGACATGCACTACACCAATTATTCAATAATTTACTTTAATTTGTATCCTCTATAATTTCCCATATAGCTAATTATACACATAATTAATTCGTTGATCTCAATTCACTTAAATACTAATATACTTCATATACCTTACTATCATGGTCATGTGGTATAATACTAGTTCATTAATACGGGATATTATGGCTTGGACTGTATTTTATCCCAAAATATCAAACTTCGACCAACCTCATTTTCTTCAACTCGTTTACCCTCTCACCTTCACGACTTTACTTATCACTTGTTATAAATAGCATAAATACTTATAAGCTCAAAAATAATCTTGTTCTTGAACTTATATCAATTATCTTACGACAAATCCAACGTATAAAAGTACGGGATGTAACATCCCTCCCCCTCTTTAGAAACATTCATCCTCGAATGTTGACTGATGTGCTTATCAATTTCGTAACCTATAGCTCCTTCGAATACTTTAGTAATGTCCTTGTTATTTAGGCAACTGTTTTGTGAATAAATTCAAAGGCTACGACATTCCCCTCCTTTAGTCCTCTTTCTCATACCACGACCTGTGGTCGTAATTCTTCCAATCTTGTAGCTGTTCCAACCTTCGGTCATGCAACCTGTACGACTCTATCCTTGTATCTGTGCCTATGCTATATTCTCTCCTTTTCCTCCAGCTTTTAGCCAATCTCTAGGCCTCACATTGTGAACATATGCATTATTATGACAAGTTGTACATGTGTTGAAGTTATTTGCTCGGTACTTTGTCGAAGTTACGACTATTGATATGTCTTGTTTCATAGCCTAAATTATCTATACTTATGGATTTACTACAACTAGGTAGGTCATGCTATACCATATCACTTACTTCAGTTTATTATTACCGATGTTTGCTACCTAACTCCAGGTTACTCTCTCACTACTTATCCTATATGTATAAATCTAATTCCTTTAATGCTTCCTCATTACTGTTCATCTTAAGAATTATGGCCTAATCTAATCTCATACTTTGTGAATTTTTTCCATTCATTGTTGATTCACATTAATATTTATCTATAATCTACCACTGATAACTTGAAACCTCTTACGTAATACATTGTCACTAGGGCCCACGTCTCATCGGGGAACATCTGAAGTGATTTTCCTGATCCACCTAGGGATGACACTATTATTCAATAACCATATTTCATAGCATCCCATAGTGATTCATCTTATGGGGGGTATTCTAATCCCGTGCAATTCATGAAATCACTTTTCTTTAGATCATTACTCAATCAAATGCCTAAACGTCATCCTCTTATCTATAACAATTACACCCTTATTCTACTACCAGGGAAACATTCCATCTCTTATAAATGCTCATAGTCTCAGACTCCTCTAAGTTTATTCGTGCTATACCGAGCTTTCTATAACTTACGGAAACCATAAGCTCTCTTGTTTTTAATCCTTACTCCTATCTACCTAGAACCTTGTCAGTCTATCATCTTGCGACCTACACATATTAATTTATAATACTCGCAACCTTCCTTTAACTTGATAGCACCATAAGTTTCCTTTCGTGCCTTCTCAATTGTCTTTAAATGTAAGTAATTTCTTTTCCTAGTCTTTCTTCCACTTGTTGCATAGCCACTAGGCTTATCTTATTGCCCATAAATACTAGAATTTTCTTTAACTCATATGATCTCAAATATCACTTTTGATTTCTTTCTTCTTCCCATTTATTATCCATGATATGTGCCACTTTCTTATGGAGTGCATACAATGTTGTAGTGAGACTGTTTTTACATGACCCTTTCTTCTTCAAGTTACTATGCTTAGATTGAAGTCTTCTTCCTTATTTCCTCAGCTAGTATTTCATTGTAGTACTTAGGGACGACCCTCTGACTCTTGTAAAGCTGCGAGCTTATTACATCAGATACTCGGCAAATTTTTTGATGTTCTTCCTCGCCTATAATTATCCTTAATTACTTACCTCCGTATTTTTGTGCTTGTAGGGTTGCTTCTAAACTGAAACTTTGACTACTTCCCCAGTGACGCTTTCTATTATTTCCTTAGCACCTATACGGTACCTTTAACTACCCAACTCCTATTTGAATATTTCTCAAGGATCATGATGTCATATCTGCGAAACTGAATTCACTATGTTGGGGTTCACTATGTTTATCTTGCATGATTTGCTGATTTGACTATAATCTCTTGTCTATCCATAACTAGGCTCTTCCTGAATCCACTACAGGCTACTCGTTGGTCCATTCTTATATCTATATTCTGCGTAACCCCTCTTGGGTTATGTCCTTTGTCTTAACTTACCTCTCGTGCTGACTCCTTATTTATCAAGTGTTCATTCCCACTTATTTATCAATATCATTTAGTGTGGAACCCTTACTGCCTCTCCCTGATGTCATGCTTGCATAATGTTCTGGAATCGTATCATATATCTAGGATCTGAATAAATGCAATATCATTCCTTTCGCCAGTCTACCACATTCTTCCTTTACTATTCCAAAGTTGCCTCTTCAGCTTTGGCATTTTTCCCACATCTTCATGGGCTCTTACTCGCCTAGCGGTAACCTTTTATGTACCAGGGATAACTGAATTTCTTATGCATGAGAGTGACACCTAGTGTAAGTGGAACACTTAGTCCCTTAAGCTTAACTTTTCTAACAATTCTCGCTTTAGGGAATCCTCTTCCTGAATGACCTTTAAAGGTTATTCTTCTATTGTCCATACTATTATCTCCAGAACGTGATCTCTGAAATTCTCATGATGCCGACTATTATCAAAATCATTCGGTCCCTAATTCATGTTCAGTTTATCTTGTTCTCCAGCCCATACTGATTTCTATTACTCCGGGGTCTAGCTTTTCCTTCTGATAATCACGTTGGAATCACTAACTTATTTCTCGAAATGAGGATATGACTTTATGGCTTATACTCGTTTATTGTTTCAAGGCATGTCTCCTCCTGTCTTTCCTTCACTTGACTATATGCTCTGTCATCATTTCATATTTTGATTTACCTTTATCACCCATATATCACAGCTTACTCATAATACTTCATTTACTCTCTTCTTATTCTCCTGCTAATATTTCTGTCTTTCACTTTATTCTGAAAACTTCAACAAAATGTTCTTTCACTTTTAACTCCCCTTGATCATCTCCCTAGCTCTTATGGATGCCTAAAATTCTCTCTGTTCTGGGGAAGCAATCCATATGAAGGTAAATATTTATGCCTTCTAGGATTTCCACTGCCTATTTTCTGAATTTTCTAAATATTCTAGTATTCATATCTGAATGTACTATTCTAGAGTGCACCACCTGGTATCTCACAAGGAGATCTATTACCATGTGTGCACTATCCTTTGGAAATGTCAGGTAATACTAACAATCCATTCACCATTTTGGGTTACTCTAACCCCAGCTGGATCTTGATATCCCATCCCTCTCTTAAACAATATATGTTAGCTCCAATAGGGCATAACTAAGATGAGTGTGGCCAATTGTACATACCTCTGTTACTGTTGAAGGTAACTTAAAATGATTATATTTCTCGGTCATAATTGTAAATACTGATAATCTTCACTAACTAGGTACCTCATACCCTTCTTCACCTTGCTTCTTTTACTTGTTGAAACTTGTATCTACCTTCAGATTCTTTTATTGTTTTTTTACCGTATGGCTGGATAGATATTCATGCCTTAGGGCTCCTTATCAAGAATCTTACACATCTTAGTACACACATGATCTGCTGAAGACCTCACATTTACTCATCATAAGCATGATGCAAAATTGTGTTCCTCTGACTCAACTCTTCCACAACTACATCTCTTACCAACTGTCTTTCTGGATGTAGGTATCGTTATATTACAATTAAAATAGAATTTAGGAGTTTGTATTCTTACAATTGAGCTTTACCACATGATCTAGAGTAAGAAGAAAGAGTGACAATCTTAAATGCCCTGTAGCCTCCTACTTATAAGTGTGGTGCACAACACACCCATAAACAAGACTTTACCAGACACGGCTTGTAACTCCCTTATGACAAAATTACTCTAATACCACTTTTGTCACGACCCAAACCGATAGACCGTGACGGAAACCCGATACCTTACTCAACCAAGTACCAACATAACATATCTTTCATATCATACTATCATAGGTACATAAGCCGAAAAGGATGTCATGAGATAACTAGAATAAAACATGAGGAAATACCCGACATAGAGCGACCCAACATGATATACTGACTAAAACATATGACATACGGGCCTATTAGGCCGACATGATCATTTGTATACTCATAAAATAGGCCGAAAAGGCTATACAAGTATCCATATACATGACATCTATCTACAAGCCTCTAAGAGTACATAAATTTCATAAAGGTCGGGACAAGGCCTCACCATACCAATCAATACATGTCTAAATCATACTGACCAAATAGGCGACTCCGGAGCAAATGGAGTGCACCAACACCTTCCGCTAAGCTGATAGCCTACTTAGAGGACTCTCAATGTCACGACCCAAAATCCCTAAGGTCGTGATGGTTCCGGACATCATTGTCAGGAAAGCCAAATCATTATTTAATCGAAATAAACTTCCGGGTTTAAAAATTTATGAAAAATATTTCCCTTCACTTTATTACATGTTAGCTAAATAAAATCTGTCTAGTAAAACAATGTTTTGAATATTCCATTTTAGCAAACATATCCCAACACATCCCAGAACCCGGTGTCACAAGTACATGAGCCATTTCTAAGAATTTATACAATCATCAGTAAGCTTGTCCGAAATACAAATTGGACTAGGAAATTTAAAATGAAAAAAAATACAGAACGAGGGAGACTCTGTCAGCTGCGGATCGCCTCCGGATGATGCAGCTCGCCTAAGTCCCCGAATCCTCCACATTGCTATGAAAGTACTTGTGCAATAAAAATGCACAGCAAGTGTAGCATGAGTACAAAAACAACGTATACTCAGTAAGTCTCCCGCCTAACCTCAGAGAGGTAGTGACAATGGGTCAAATTAGACACTTGCTAAAGGGCCATTTAGGATATTTAAGTGCGACATTAAGCATGATTATCATAGACAATTTTTTAAAAACAGGAATAAATATTATCAACTCTGTTCACGTTTAACACTTTATATCTTCGTCATATTAATAACAATTAATCAACATGGGCGATTTAATCAAATAACAGTTAATCGACGGGAAGGAACAACTTCTTCCAAAAATCTTTTTAATAACTTTAAATCTCTGTCATTTCAATTGACAACTTAATATTTCAGGCCAGTAATCAGGCAAAAATCATAGCAACTACACAGTAAATATCATGCGCAAGCAATGCCGAGGGTCGAATTGCGCGGACCAATAATAATAAACTGTGCACTGCCGAGGGTCGAACGGCTCAAACCATAGATACATCTATCTGCCCCGCTCGCGAATCGATCATGTGACGCGGTTATACATAAAAATAATAAGGCTAGCCTGCTCGTGAATCATACCTGCGACTCAGCTGCTCATATGAATACACACAAATACAAGGTCATCCTGCTCGCGAATCATATATGCGACTCAGGCACCCGAATTTACACATGTCCACACAATAAGTCCCCATTTTATCAAGAAAGCAGTTTTCTCAGGAAAGTGATAAAATTCTTCTTAAAGGGACATGAAATATAGCTCTTAAATCTTTGTTTTGAAACTCATTTGCTAAGTTTAATGATATTCCATAATATAACTCAACCAGGTATACAATTATCCACGGAGGAATCAATCCTCTTTCTAGATGATTAACAAAATGAACTCTAGTCTTCTTTTAGATATTCATTTACGATTTCTATTATATTAGCAGTTTAATATTACAGGCAGGATCACAGGTACAACACATAAGGCATGCTAGTGGGTCCTAGACTACCCGGACAAGGCATAATAGTAGCTTCGCACGGACTCCTGTCACCTCGTGCGTACGTAGCCATCGAAGATAATAACATATATTTAATTAGTTCACCTAGGGGGACAATTCCCCCTCACAAAGTTAGAAAGGAGACTTACCTCGCTCCGAAATTCCATAACCGGCTTCCAAGCCTTTCCGACGACTCCAACGGATGCACAACGCCCCAAAACTGTCCAATTCACGGCAAACCAATGAAAATATACTCTAATATTTGCAAAATTTTCAAATTATATAATTTCCCAACCCCGCTTAGTGAAATGACCAAAATGCCCTCGGGCCCACGTACCCGAAATCCGAAATTTCTCGAAGATAAATCCTACCCATAGCTTTACTAGTTCAAATATACAATTTGCACTAAATTACATGATCAAATTCGTGGCTAAAAATCCAAATTACCATTTTCTAGGTTTATTCAATATCTTCAAAATTTTCCCAAAGTTTTCATGTTTAATCCATACATATAACTTGTATAAATCTTAAAAATGGGAGGAATTTACTTACCTTGTAAAGAATTATGAAAATCCCCCTTTGAAGCCTCCCAAAATCGCCATGCCAAGATGAAAAATAGAAGAAATGAGCCAAGAACCCGTTTAAAATGATACACTGCCCAAGCATCCTTCTGTGCGATCGCACAAGCACAATCCCAGAGGCCTCCCAGAACACCCTGTGCGTTCGCATCAACTCTCCCGCGTTTGCACATGCCAAGTCCCAGATGCCCCAAACGCACCCTTGTGCGATTGCACCAAAACCCTGCGGTCGCACATGGCAATTCCCTGCAACCTCATTTTCTCATTCTGTGCGATCGCACAGCTACCACTGCAATCGCACAAGGCAAAATACCAGGCCCTCAAATTTCCTTCATTGCGATCGCACACAAGGGACGGCGATCACATAGCACACCAGATACATCAGAAGACAACATCAGCAAAACAGAGAAAAATTGTTCGAAACCACCCCGAAACACATCTGAGGCCCCCGGGACCCTGTCCAACCACACGATTCAGTCCCATAACCTCACAGGGACTTAGTAGAGCCTTTAAATCACCTCAAAAAATATCAAAATCACTAATCGCAGTCCGATTCAAGCTTAATGAATTTAGAACTTTCAAACTTCCACATTCGATGCCGAAACCAATCAAATCACGTCTGATTGACCTCAAATTTTGCACACAAGTCATATTCGACATTACGGACCTGCTCCAACTTTTGGAATCGCATTCCAAACCCGATATCAAAATTTTCACTTCCGGTCGAATTTCTCAAAAACCTTCAAATTTCTATTTTTAGCCAAATGACTCCAAAATGACCTACAGACATCCAAATTCACTTCCGATCACGCTCCCAACTCCAGAATCACCCTACGAAGCTATTCCCAAATTCAACATCACTGAAATGCGCTTCAAGCCAAACTTAGGAAATCCCTTCAAAAATTCTGACTTCCACAATATGCGCCGAACGCTCCCGGGTTATCCAAAACCTGATCCGGACATACGCCCAAGTCCGAAATCATCATACGAACATGCTGGAACCTTCAAATCCCGATTCGGAGGTCGTTTACTCAAAATTACAATCTTAGTTGATTCTTCCAACTTAAGGCTTCTGAAATGAGATTTTTCTTTCCAAATCAACTCTAAATTTCCCGAAATTCAATTCCGACCACACCTATAAGTCATAATACCTGAAATGGAGATGTTCACGACTTCAAACCACTGAACGACGTGCTATAGCTCAAAACAACCGGTCGGGTCGTTACACTCAACATGTTTATCAAGACCTGTAGGCATGTAACACAAAATCCCCAAGCAAAAGGGACATCAATACAAATAATATACCGAGTATGTAAGGAATGAAAATCAGTAAATAAAAAACATGAGAGAAACATGGAGTAAAAGACTCAATATGTAAGTCTGAATAGTTCTGTGAGTCATTTAGTATTTATAATTTCATGTGGATACATATAAATGTCATATGATGCATAGGTATATGTGTACATAATATCATCAATCCTCTGAGGGCATCCCATCATATCATCTCGGCCACTGTGGGCGAAATCATCAATGTATACCAGCTGATCAGGTGGTGGTGCGTATATAACATCATAACCTTTTCCCATATCCCATATACATATAATATACGCGTATATGACGCCACCTAGTCATGAGTCAATGTATATGTATAAATGAATGCAATGCATAATGAAATAAGTTAATAGGATCTCTCGGAATGTCATAAGATCATTATGTCTTTGATTAATATCATGAAATAAACTTTATCAACTTACATATTTTCTGAGACCCATGAACAGATGATAGAATAATAGGACACATGGGGAATCAAGAACATAGGAACCCCTAGTACTTCTAAGAATAGTGTCATTTATGAAAGTTGTGCGTTCGCTCGTTTCATTTGTATCATGCCAAAAGGAAATAAGAAATATTCTTAACATACCTGGTCTTAACCCACTGGCTCAAGATCTCAACTCGAATCCACTTCACGATCTATACAATAACAAGAATAATACTATTATCAATCATATGAACAATTCTCTTAATCGCATAACGGAAAATATCCTATCCTACAATGAAATGGATAGTATTTCCCCTGTTCTTATCATTCACTCAAGCCTTCCATAGCGAGGTAATACATTAACAAAACTAGAAATTCCTATAACAAGTTTTACAACCCAAACAATGATACAACAAGCGGAAAGATCGGCTAGGATTATCAACCACACTTCTCTAATCTTTTCTTTCCTTCAAGACACATATCAATGGCTATACCAACTGTATACTCAAGTTACTCCAACAATCTTCCTCCACAATAAAACTTAGAAAATTACCGAATCACCAATACAACAACAACATCAAAATATAATTTTCTACTATTAATTCCATAATTCTCGTCCCACAATTTAGCCATGACCTAGACGAATTTAAATATACCAAGGAAAGGAAAATTTTTACCTTATTTTCCATGAAATACTCTTATTCCACCTTACTTCACATCAAAGAAATCCCGGATTAACCAACGCGCCAAAACGGAACAACGAGATCTAGGTGGTGCGCAAAACCCATATATTGTCTTTGAGAAATATCACACTTTGCTTTCATGAAATTTTGACCTCATGTTGCTGAAAATCACCTAAAAAAAATTTCCTTTCTGCTACACCACGTTGAACCTAGATATTTCTTAATTTTCATTCTTAAATCAAGTGAAATAAAAGACATAATTGTAAACTTTTTGTATTTACACATGTCTTCCTTAGCTTCTCTCTTGAGACGTTGAGTTTAATAGTGCCACCAACGCAAAATCATATATAGTCTTTGAGAAAGATTACACTTTGATTTCATGAAATTTTGACCTCATGTTGCTGAAAATCACCTCAAAAAAAAGTTCCTTGCTGCTACACCATGTTGAACCTACCTATTTCTTAAATTTCATTCTCAAATAAAGTGAAATAAGAGACATAATTGTAACATTTTTCTATTTACACATGTCCTCTTTAGCTTCTCTTTTGAGACGTTGAGTTTAATAGTGCCACCACCGCTTATTGGTGTAGATTAGTCACTAATGTTGTTGCCACCATATGACATGTGGAATGTTATCCATTACAACAATTATTCAATAATTCACTTTAATTGTCTTCCACTATAATTTTCCATTTAGCCAATTATACACATAATTAATTCCTTGATCTCAATTCACTTAAATACTAATATACTTCATATATCTTATTATGATGGTCATGTAGTATATCACTAGTCTATAAATATGGGGTATTATGGCTTGGACTGTATTTTATCCAAAAATATCAAACTTCGACCAACCTCATTTTCTTCAACTCGTTACCCTCTCACTTTTATGACTTTACTTATAACTTGTTATAAATAGCATAAATACTTATAAGCTCAAAAATAATCTTGTTCTTGAACTTATGTAAATTATTTTACGATAAATCCAACGTACAAAAGTATGAGATATAACATTATATGTGTAAGAAACGATATAATAAAAGGACACAAAACATGATATATGAACGCACATAGAAGCTCAAATGTCTAAGTGATGACTATGGAAAACCATGTAACTCAATTTATCACAACGACTCAATAAGTTATTTGACATGTTCTAGCTTAATCACATTATTATCATGAGTTAATTAGGCCAGAGAAACCATCTAAATTATGGAGCAAATAAGGCAAGTATATGACTATGAATTTATAATAAAGCTCAACATGACAAAGTAACTCTCATGTCATACCCAAGGCAAGCTACACACAGAGAAGCGCACACCTATGCACACTGGACCACTCTTATGCAAGGCCAACACTACCTACGCAACCCCCCTATTGCGCTTGTGCAAGTCCTTATGGGATGCGACATGCATAGACCATTCCAGAAGCTTAACCAAAATGTCCAAGAGGAAGGGCCAGCCGATGCATAGTTAGGTAGGTGGACAACGTGCCTACACACGACCTTCAGATCTTTTAAGAAGAGCATCATCGGGGAAATAGAAGATAGATAATAAAAAGTACACCCCCAAAGTAGGAATTTGTGTTGCTTTTGTAGGTGATAACATCATTCTGTACTAGACCTAACCTATTTATGGATCAAAATCCATAAGATTTCACTCAATTTTAAGAATCTCTACAAGGATCCCAAGCTAGGGTTTTGAGCCCAAAGTAATATTTCTATCATGTGTCCAAATGAAAGAATGAGATGGATATTTAGGAAGTATAATAAGTTAAGAATAGTTATTTGAATGAGATGGGATACAAGTTCTTGATGGTTATTATGAACTAGGGTTTGTGATGAATAGTAAATAGGTAGAGACAAATTCTAAAGTTAGGTGATAAATGTCTAGTTCCTTTTATATTGTGTTGATTAAATCTTACTAAGTCGATTGGAACACAAGGAGGTAAGATAAATTTGGGGATCTCAAGTTTTGTTGAGTTCAACCCTCTATAAAATATTTCTCCAAAATTACATGTCTTCTAAATGTCGCTATATGACAAAATAAATTTCAAATTCTTAGTGTATAATTGTCCGTGACAAGTAACTATACACTATCCATATCTGCACTTAGATGTTATAGTTTCAAGTGCTTTGTTTCACATGACAAAATTATTATAAATTCTTCAAGTTTTTAAACAAAAATTAATATGATGATAAAGTTTTCCAAAGAACATGGATGTGATTCCATAGTTTTCAAATGAAAAGGTAAATGAATATACAAATATTATAAGAAGGATATGTTGGCTATTGAGCCTATGTTAAAGACTACGATTAAGGGATAAAGGTGCCAAATAAAATAAAATAATTTGAGAGTCTCATAAATAACTGAGAAGGTATTTGCCAAAGGTACCAAATACCCGGAGTTGCAGGTGTCAGTGTAGTACTGTGGCCGCATCATTGGTTTGGATAATTAGATAGTATCCCTCGGTTGGGATTAATGAAGTACTGACTAATAAATGTCGAACCACATGACACTGTGATGAGATGGCTTAACCGATTGGTCTGAGATCGGACTCCAAACCATACACATGGTGGTTTAATAAATATGTGAGTGACTAATGCACCTCCCACTAAAGGCTACAGTTTTATTTAAAGCTCAACTTTATAATATTTTATTAAATGAAATTGTAGTGTTATGAATTAAATATTACTTCTTCATGTTTATTGTTAAATGTTCTGTCCCATTTTATGTGAGGGAGTTGAAGATGCATACGAGTACTTCTTGGTTTGTACTCACATCCCTGCGCTGGGATACTACATCTCTTTTGTTGATGCAAGTACTTTGGATGACGTGGAACCTCTCTAGGTAGATCCTCATCTCCTAGTCTTTTGGTAAACCTCATTTCATGTTCAGGGTACTCTTGTGATGATACAAATATTTGTATTCTTTTTTAAGTATGGTCGGTAGCTCTTTTCATCGGGATTTCATTTATTTATATTGTCATACAAAATTCATAGATATAATGGGGTCGTTTTTGTCATTATTATTGAGGTCTCAAATGGCATGTATGAAAAACTATTCAATATTTTATTGTTTTACAAGTTTATGAAAGGAGATCACTTTAGAAAAGCTTTATTTTTTCTAAATCATGCCTGAGTTATGTGTATCAAGTCATGACAGGTTCGTTCGCTTGATCAAAGTTATGGAATCGAGTGTTGCGTCTGCCCTCCTATGTTTGGGAATTACAAACTTGGTATCGGAATACTAGAATTAAAAATGTCTTTGGATGTCTTGGAGTTATGTCTGATAGAGTCCTTCTTATAAGTGTATTATCGAAAACATTTATAACTTGCATTTACGAAGTTATCAATACTCTTGATCGTGTGAGAGAGTTTTACTTTAAGAATGACTACTAATCCGTGTGTTGTTCCTTTTCATAGAAAATGCCATGAAAGTGCGCTAAAAGTCCAATGCAACTCTGAAAGTGGAATGTAATGAAGTTCCTAATGATTCGGATGTAAGAATTAGGGACCGAGATCGTCCCTCAACTAGGACACCTCCCGTCCCAAATTATCCAAGGTTAGAAGGATCCATGGGAGCTCCTATGCCTACTGAAGCTCTACCCCAGTGGTTACTCCTGTTGACGATCAATTTTAGCCATCATTTTTTTCAATTAATTTATTATGCTTCCTAGTCAATAATAATTTAATAAATATATTTAACATATTACCTAGTCTTAGATACTAGGTGCTGTTACGAAATCCTACGGAGGAAAATTTAGGGTCGTGACAAGTTGGTTTCAAAGATCTAGGTTCATAGGTGTTATGGGTCACAAGAAGATTTAATAGAGCCTCGCAGATTGGTAAAAAGACGTCTGTACTTATCTTCGAGAGGCTATGTAACTGTTAGGAAAAGCTTCACTTCTTTGATTCCTTGTCGTGCAAAATTGTTGACTTCACGATTCTAAACATCTGTATATCTATTCTCTAACAGATGATGAGGACACGTATAGCTGGATCAAATGACCAGACACCTGCACCCCCTACTAGAGTCGCGAGAGGCCGGGGCTGGGGTAGAGGCCGAGGATGTCCATGTGGTGCAACTAGAGCACCCGCACGAGCTGCTACTTAGGAGCCACCAGTAGATCTAGTTAGAGAGCAGGAACTTGAGACACCTGTTATTGCACCACCTCTCCAGGAGACTCTCACATAGTTTCTGAGCATGTTCGGCACTTTGGCTTAGGCACGGTTGATACCACTTGCTCTTGCCACATCTCAGGCTTGGGGAAGAGCACATATTCTCGCCGCCCTTACCCCAGAGCAGCGTGTTCAGTTTGATCAGGTTCTAAAGGTCATACTAGTACAGGCGGTAACCCCAGTTAAGCCTGAGGTTAGGGAAACAATTTCTAAGGAGGAGCAGTTGAGGCTCGAGAGGTACAAGAAGTACCACCCTCCTACTTTCAGTGGCTTGGTGTCAGAGGATGCCCAGGGTTTTCTTGAGGAGTGCCACCGTATCCTCCGTACTATGAGTATTGCAGAGTCTAGTGGGGGTTGTTTTCACTACGTTCTAGCTTAAAGGAGCGGCTTATCGGTGGTGGCGAGCATATGAGTTGGGTAGTCCAACCGAGGAAGCTTCACTCACTTGGACTCATTTCTCTGACATGTTCTTGAGGAAGTATGTTTCCCAGAGTCTCAGAGATGCATGACACACAGAATTTGAGTAGTTGTGCTAGGGTTCTATGACTGTGTCAGAGTATGTGGTTCGGTTCAGTGATTTGACTAGGCATTCATTAGCCTTTTTTGCTACTGTTAGAGATCGGGTCCATTTATTTATCGAGGGTCTCAACCCCAGTATCAGATTTAGCAGCCATTGTTAACGCATTGAAGATTTGGAGGCACTATCTGTATGGCGTGGCGTTTGAGGTGTTCACGGATCATAAGAGTCTTCAGTACTTTTTCAAGCAAAAGGAGTTGAATTTGAGGCAGATGAGGTGGTTGGAGTTGTTTAAGGATTATGATATTACCATCTTATATCACCCGGGGAAGGCCAATATGGTGGCCGATGCTTTGAGTAGGAAGTCAGCTAGTATGGGCAGTCTTGCTTTTATTCCGGTCAGTCAGAGGCCGCTTGCTTTGGATGTTCAGGATTTGGCCAATCTATTTGTGAGGTTGGATATTTCTGAGCCTAGTCGAGTGTTGGCTTGTACGGTCGCTCATTCTTCATTATTTGAGCGTATCCGTGATCGGAAATTTGATGATCCCCATTTGTGTGTCCTTAGAGATACGGTGCAGCGCGAAGGTGCCAAGCAGGTGACCTTAGATGATGATGGTGTTTTGATATTGCAGGGGCGAGTTTGTGTGCCCAATGTTGATGGGATTTGAGCGTTGATTTTAGAGGAGGCCCATAGTTCCCGGTACTCTATTCACCCGTGCGCCGCGAAGATGTATCAGGATTTGCGGCAACATTATTGGTGGCGTAGAATGAAGAAGGATATTGTGGCATATGTGGCGCGGTGTTTGAATTTTCAACAGTTTAAGTATGAACATCAGAGGCCTGGTGGTTTATTTAAGAGGATTAAGCTTCCCGAGTGGAAGTGGGAGAGGATCACTATGGACTTCGTTACCGAACTTTCATTGACCCGGAAGAAGTTCGATGCAGTTTGGGTCATTATTGATAGGCTGACCAAGTCAGTGCATTTCATTCTGTGGCAGTCTCCTATTCATCCGAGAGGTTAGCTGAGATCTATATCCAGGAGATTGTTCGCCTTCATGGTGTGCCGGTATCTATCATTTCGGACCGGGGCGCGCAGTTTACCTCGCATTTCTGGAGAGCAGTTCAGCGAGTTAGGCACCCAGGTTGAGTTGAGTACAACATTTCATCCTCAGATGGATAGACAGTCCGAGCGGACTATTCAGATATTGGAGGATATGCTCCGAGCTTGTGTTATTGACTTTGGAGGATCATGGGATCAGTTCTTGCCTTTAGCAGAGTTTGCCTACAACAACAGCTACCAGTCGAGTATCCAGATGGCTCCTTATGAGGCTTTATA
>ML424993.1:336-43072 GCA_005239525.1 Nicotiana knightiana
TGACTCTAGTACTACTTTTTCAACATTGGCATCCTTAAATCCTAGTTGGTTAGAGTGCTAGGTTTCTACTTTGGACACCTCCATTGACACCTCAATTTTCATCTCTGATGTACACTGCTCCTGGCTACTATCCATACCGTTGGCATATTGAGCATTAAAAGTTTCAACTAGTTGACTCGTTTGAGCCTCCAAGTTGCGAATAGTTTCATCNACTATGCAATTTAGTCTCGCATCAGGGCGATTTATGATTTATTTCATTTTACACTAAACTCTTCAAGTATTTTATTTTTGAAATTGTTGAAAAACACATTTTTCAAAGGATTTTTACTGAAGTTGGCTTTTAAAGCATGTCGATTTCATATATATATATATATATATATATATACATACATACTATTGGAAAGAAAGGATGTGCTTATTGTGAACTGATGATTTGATCTTATGTGTTTCTCAGTGCTTAGACTTGATTTATTTTCATTACTACTGAGTTGGCGTACTCACATTACTCCCTGCACCCCTGTGTGCAGATACAGGTGCTGATACCGAGAGTTAGTCATCTATTTCCGTGCGGAGCCGGAGTCGGGACATAGAGGTAGCTATTCAGCGTCCGCAACATCTTTGTTTTCCTTTTCTTATTTTTTACCTAGTTCTTCGTTCTGAAATTTTGTATTATGATAGTAGAATTTTCGGTATTATCCTTAGATGCTCATGACATGTTTACTCCGGATCTTGGGGAATGGTTTTAGACTATTTAGCTGTTTGTTTTGCTTAATAGATTCAGTAATTTATATATGGTTATGAAATGTTGAAAATGAGTTGGAAATTTTGGAAAGAAACTGTAAATATGTGATTGTTGGCTAGCTTAGTTCCACGATAGGCGCCATGACGACCGATTTAGGGTTTGGGGTCGTGACAGCTGGGGTAGAGGATGACCACGTGGTGCAGCGAGAGCACCCATGCGAGCTTCGACAGAGGAGCATCCAGTAGCTCCAGTTGGAAGGCAGGCACCAGAGGTTCCTATTGCTGCACCAGCCTTCCAAAAGACTCTAGCCCACTTCATGAGCATGTTCAACACCTAAGCTCTAGATGGATTGATCCCAATAGCTCCCGCAACATCTCAAGTCGGAGGAGGGGCACAGACCCCCGCTGCTCGTACTCCTAGGCAGAGGGTCCTGGTCAATCAGACCCCAGATTTTATTCCTATACCGCCGATAGCTCCGGTTTAGCATGAGACCCGGACAGCCGCTTCTGAGGCGGAGCAACTTAGACTTGGGAGGTACAAGATGTACCATCCACCTTCTTTCAGCAGATTAGCTTCAGATGATGCTCATGGTATTCTGGAGGAGTGTCATCGTGTTCTCCTCATTAGGGGCATCGAGGAGATGAGTGGGGTTTCTTTCACCGCTTTCCAGCTTAGAGAAGCAGCCTATCAGTGGTGGCGTGCTTATGAGATGAGTAGTCCGGACGAGGCATCCTCACTCACATGGACTCATTTCTCGGATATGTTTTTGAGAGAGTGTGTTCCTTAGAGCCTCAGGGATGCATGGCGCACGGAGCTTGAGCAGTTGCGCCAGGGTTCTATGAATGTGTGCGTATGCAGTCTGTTTCAGTGAGTATGCTTGAGATGCACCAGCCTTGGTTGCCACAGTTCGGGAAAGGGTTCGTCGCTTTATTGAGGGACTCCATCCCAGTATTAGGACCAGTATGGCCATGGAGTTGGAGATGGATATCCCTTATCAGTAGTTTGTGAGTATTTCCAGGAGAGTGGATCACATGCTTGCCCGAGACAAAGAGTAGAGAGAGGCCAAAGGGTCTCGACAGACTGGTGTCACGCCCCGAACCTGGGGGGCGAGACCGGCACCCAGTTCCTTACCTATCCTTGCGTACCAACTTGCGAGTAAGGAACTCTTAACATATGATGTCATACTTTGTCCATGGGCCGCATTGCAAGACCATTGCGAATGCTGTTTAAATACCAATATAAAGATGGGCCTACAAGGACATCGTACTTACTACAATTGACAAACCAAAAAAATATACATACAAGGCGTACAAGCCCATTATACTGCACTAACTGACAGAATATGTCTACAAACCTCTCCTGATGGATATACTATGATCGGAACAACTCCCTCACCTACTCATAACATACATACATATATATACAAGATATACATAATGTTCTAGACTCGGAAACCCCAAAAGGCATGGAACTTACTGATTAAGCTGAACTCGGGCAACACTTAATGAGGAGGTCTACCCGTCTGTCTGTCTGAACCTGCACGCATGAAATGCAACGCCCCTAGAAAAGGGACATCAGTACGAAATAATGTACCGAGTATGTAAGGCAATATACTCAACTCTCTCAATATAGTAAGTAAAATAGTTGTCCGGCCCTATAAAGCTCGGTATATATATATATATATATATATATACATATATAACTGCTCTGCCATAGTAGGCTCGCTCATAGGCGCTCGACCATACTAGGCTCTGTATCTCGACCAACTAGGCTCGCTCATATGCGCTCGACCACAGTAGGCTCGGTATATAACTTACCATCTGATCAGAGGTTTCCAAATATGGGCTTGCCCATCTATTATAGCTCGATAGTAATGAAAATACTGTAATACTGTATATATAGACTCTCTTCTCTCTTGACTGGAAGAAGCAAATACTCAATCGAATATGGAGTTCCGATAAGGAGAACATTGTAACTTACAAAACTAGGAAAATATACATAAATTACAGGACATGAATTTTTCTTTATGCCTCATTATCAAACTCTTGTAATTACGAGATCATACAAAATGAAGGAAGAGCTTAACCTTAACATACCAGGAGTAGGGAAAAAATCCGTGTGATATTCCTGAGAAGGATTATACCGTACTCATTTAGAATCTAAAAATTTATTATAATATGGAGTGACTACCATCCTTGACTTTCTATTCTGTATTGATTGTCCAAAGTCTTTACTCAGGTGTCTATAGACGTAGCATTATTCTTAAATAGCATGAGTCTTATTCTTAATAGCATGCGCTTCAGCAGTAGGCATCTCTCTAATATTTACGAGTTCTCTTGTGTAATGGCAAAACCCTGTACCGAAGTGGCAGTAAGCAACAATGAGATTTATTTAAGTTTTCCATGTATCTAGAATTTGGACATTGAAGATTATCCATCTGTCATCTCAATTAGTATTTTAGGTTGCCACCTAAAGAAAATTTACAAAGAGTCATAGTTTTAGCATGTGGTTAGCTTCCACGTTTTGGGGGTTTAATCTTATCTCTTAATTTTATTAATTCGTTAAATAATGTCCTATTACCCGATAATTAACCAATTACCCGCATCATTAAAAATTATCTCAAATTACTTAAAATACTGTACATTTTTAGCACACCTTATACATCTCACTATCATGGTCATGGGGTACATTGTATGGTACTAGTCCATAAATACCGGGTATTTTAGCTCGGGCCGTATTTTACCCAAAAATGTCAAACTTCGACAAAATTTATCTTCTTTGATTTTCTTACCCTCTCAACAACACGAATTTACTCATCACTTGTTTGAAATAACATAATGCTTATAATCCCAAAATAATCTCATTCCCGAAATTACGTCGATTAACTTACGACGAAATTTTAAAGTTCGAAAATGTGGGATGTAACATCTCCTTTCGGAGCATTCATCAATTTAGTTATGGCGTACTTTCACGTACGAAAATATGGGGTGTAACATAATTTCCCCCTTTGGAAGATTTGTCCTCGAATGTTGACTGACGTACTTATCATTCTCATAACCTATAGCTCTTGCAAATAGTTAAGTACTCCTCTTGCTATCTAGGCAACTGTTCTGTGAATGAATCCTAAAGGCCAGGGCATTCCCCCCTTTAAGCCTCTTTCTCACACCACAACTTTTAGTCAGAATTCTTCTAATCTCGTAACTATTGCTACCTTTTATCATGCAACCTTTACAACTGTAACTTTGTGTGTGCGCCTATGCGACTCTTCCCTTCTCTTTCCTCCAGTTTTTAGCCAATCTTTAGGCTTCACTTGTGAACATATACAAAATTATGTCAAGCTGTCCCTCTGGTCATCATTAGCTTTACTACATCTACAGGCCGTACTACACCATAATTCTTACTTTGATTTATTGTTACTGAGGCCTGCCACCGAACTCCAGGTTACTCTCGTTTCTTATCCTATATGTCTCACGCCCCAAAATTGAGGGACGAGACCGGCGCCTAACCGGATGATCCCGGTCAAGCGGACTTGGATTGCCTTTCCTACCCAACGCATCGCCCCGTGTTTATAACATACAAATTTATGAGTGAAATAGCAAATGGATTCAAAATATGAATTTACAACATAAGTCCACTTTCCTATTTTAAAACTCCATCATTTGATAATCCCAACATATACAACTAAGCACAACATTTCCAACACGAAACCACGATTACGAATAGTTACAACTACTACCCAAATATATACAACCCACACATTGTCTACGGAGCCTCTAAAGGTACGGAGAAGAGTATACATACTTGCCGGCAACAAGGCCCCGGCTATACCTTTTACAACATAAGCAAAAGAGATGATATAGACTACACACGGCCCCAAGAGGAAGTGGGGCTCACCGGATCTGCTAAAGGTATGAAGGGGAAACACCACTATCGCCGGTCTGAGCTACCTGCTGTGGAACCACCTACATCCATATGAAAGATGTAGCACCCCCGTCAAAAGGGATGTTAGTATCGTTGAATAGTACTAGTATGTATGAACAAAGTTTATTCCAAGTAGAATCAAACAGTACACAATTGGAAGATAGTCAGGGTAACCAAACAAGTACCACACAGATATACAGATAGTTACAAATGAAAATTTCCACCGTTACTCATTATAATTATTCATCTGTTGTGGCACGCAACCCGATCCCACCATACATTCACATTTCACCCTTATTACCTCTCCACACTTATTACTTCGTGTTGTGGCGCGCAACCCGATCCCACCGTACAATCGCACTTCAACCTTATTACCTCTCCACCCTTATTACTTTGTGTTGCGGCACGCAACTCGATCCCACCGTACGTTAACATTTCATAGCAAAAATAACCAACAATTATATCACAGGGATCTTCATCATCAAGAACATAAGTTCATATCAACCAACAACTATATGAAGTCAAGGCACAATAATCCTTACCAAACAGTAATTCACATATAGTGTTGCCATCATTATTTAGCTCAATTAAATCAATAAATAGTTTATTTTCATCATTTTCCACACTCGGCCCTTAGCAATTAGATACCTTCCCACATTAGGATACGTTAACATTCTTTCATTTAGTAGCACATGCTGCAATATTGACATATTCAAACATTTAAGGAACCTTACACATGGTAGGATAAGCACAAAGAATCACCCTTCACAATCACAATTAGAATTGTAATCGACTAAGAAAATCAGAGAATGAAATCTTACACCTCGACACAGCAGGACAATTAATTCACATATTCTCAAGCTATAATTTCATACCGTGTGCTTGGACACCAACAAGGTGACTCTACAAGGATTAAAGTTAGCCATGCATACCTTGAATCGGAATTTCCCTTTAATTTTCTACCACAATTCACCGGACCTTCTAGCACCTTCAATCTAGTTCACAATGTGGCATAATTGAACTTAGAATTAAGAATAATGATCATGTCTTGCACTCACTTGAGCATTCTATCAAACACTAGGTGTTCCTTTAGATTAAATGGCCTCTTTTTAGTGAAGGATTACTCTAACCCATTTCCTTTTACTAGATTATGACTAGTTGGTTACATGCATGCAAGTCTCCTACCCCTATCTTCATGAACTCACCTAACCATGTTTCATTTTAACAATAATCTGGAAATTAAGGTTGATGGGGTGGAAGCTTACCTATTGTAGTGAAGAAAATGGTGTCCTACTTGATCAATTCCAGGCCTGAGTAGTGATGGAGGAACAAATTTGATGAAGTTGGAACTCTCTCTCTCTAGAACCCAGTCTCTCATCTCTCTAACTTATCAGAAAATAGGCTTAAAATGAAAGGGATACGTGTTTTAATGACTTGGGGGTCGGGTATAAAATTAGAATTTTAACAGTCCCGAAATAGAAATGCGGCAGGAATGCGATCGCATTCCTGCTATGCGGTCCGCATTCCTGTCGCATAATTCGCCCTCAAATGGGCCAAAATAAAAGTAGACTGCCCAGGTATACCACCACTATGTGGTTCGCATACCTGTTATGCGATCGCATAGTGCATCGTATAACTCCCTACGCAAAAATCAAGGTGCAAGAATGCGACAACTATGCTGCCCGCATTCGTGAAATGCGATCGCATTCTAGGCCGCATAGATATCCTCAAAATGCACAACAAACTGTCCAAGTATGCGACCACTATGCAGTCCGCATACCTAATTTGCGATCGCATAGTGGACCGTAGACCTGCACAAACCTGGAAATTTATATCTTTTAAGTCCTTGGGTACTTTTTACTCAAAAAGGGTCCGGTTTAAGAATTTCTACAGTTATAACAACACGAGGACCTATTTGGGCATTATTTTTAGCCATGAAATTTTACGGGTCTTTACAATATGCATAAAGCTAAGTTCTTTAACACTTCTTCATTACAGTTCATCTTAAGAATATCGCCCAATCTCATCTCGTACCTTGCAACTTTTACCCATCCATCGTTGATCTACAATCATCCATTGATAAAGTGAAAATTTTTACGTAATATATTTCCACTAGGGCTTACGTTTCATCAGGGAACAACTTGAGTAATTTCCATAATCGTATTTCATAATCTCAATGTGATTCACCTCACGTGGGTATTTTAATCCTGTACTATTCGTGAAATCCTCTTCAAATCATTACTCAATCGATGGCCCAAACGTCATCCTTTATCTATCACAATTACACCCTCATTGTACTACCGGGGCAACATTTCATCTCTTATAAATGCCATTAGTCTTAAGACTCCTTTGAGTTCATTCAGGCTATACTGAGTTTTGCATAACTTAGAGAAAACATCAGCTCCTCTTGTTTTCATGTGCTTAATCCTGAGTACATATCCATTCTCTCCACCTTCTCACTCGCCCTTTCTTATCCTTACTCCTGTCTTCCTAAAACCATGTTGCTTTACCCTACTTTTAGCTTGTGACCTACACATATCTATATATATTATTCTCTATCTTCCTTCAATTTTCTTGCACAACAGATATTCTTATGTTATTACATAATACCAAGTGAGACATCACATCGTCTCTAAATCTTCTTTACTCTCTTAACTAGACCTCTTGGTACCTAGAAGCCATAAGCTGGAAGATATACCACTGACGACACCACTATCATTCTTGGATATTGAATCCCCACGATTTTAGCCTTTCATCCCAAGTATGAACTGTTCACAACCTTATGCGTTTGAGTATCTCGTACATTGTTTACCTTTTCCTTAAAATATCACATCATATCTTCTATTTCTTTCATGACCTCCCTTCAACATAGGTAAAATTTACATCCAAAACTTGAAGCTCTTATTATAACACTTGCACCTTTGGTGCACACACAATCCTTCTAATTTTGATCGGCCTTCATGCTTAAGCTATCTTCCGATTTGCGGCTCATGTTATTACTTTTCCTAGTGTTTCTGCCCCCTTGTTGAGTCCATACTTAGCTTATCTTAGTGTCCACACATTCCAGAGTTTTCGTGCAACTTATATGATCTCGAATATTACTTTTAATTTTACTTCCCGTTCATTAGCCACGGTAGGTTCCACTTTCCTTTGGAGTCCTTACAATGTTGTTGTGAAACTGTTGTTACATGACCATTTCCTCTTTAGGTCGTTGTGCTTAGGTTGAAGCCTTCTTCCTTATTTCCTCATCTATTCTTTCGTTGTAGTACTTAGGGATTACCCTCTAACTCTTGTAAAGCTGCGAACTTATTACGTCGTATACTCCACGGAATTTTTTATGTCCTTTCTCGCCTATAATTATCCGTAGCTACTTACCTCCACACCCTTGTACTTTTAGGATTGCTTCTGAACTGATATTTCGATTAACTTCCCAATGGCATTCTCTTTTATTTTTGTAATACTCATGCGGTAACTTTTTAACTTCCCCAACTCTTATATGAATATATCTCAAGTATTACAATGTCATAACTGCGAGACTGAATTCCCCATATTGGGGTTCCCTATGTTTATCTTACATTGATCTATTGATTTGCCTTTCATCCTCTTGTCTAGCCATAACTGGGCTCTTCCTGAATCAACTACTAACTACTCGTTGGCCCATTCTCATATCAATATCCTGAATAATATTTCTTGGGTTATTCCCTTTGTCTTAACTTACCTCTCGCACTGGCTCCTTATTTATGAAAAGCATCCCGGGCTGGAAGCCTTACTTCCTTTCCTTGACGTTGTACTTGCATAATGTTTTGGGATTGTAGCCTATCTGTAGGCTTTGAATAAGTGCAAACTCATTCCTTTCTTATTTTTATTGCATTCTTCCTTTACCATTTCATAGCTACTAGAACCACTTAATTCTGACTTAACGCCACATCACTCCATATTTCCCCCTGTAGGGGAGTACTAAGAGTTGAAGCCTCGAGGATCTACATATAAATTTGTTACCTCTTCATCTTTTGCGTCTTTTCACATCATCGATGACCATTACTTTCCTTGCGGCAATCCTTTTTTACCAAGGATAACAAAATTCCTTACTCATGATTGTGACACCTAGTGTAATTGGCACACACAGTTCCTTAAGGTTAATTGTACTTACATTGCTTGCTTTAAGGAAGCGTCTGTGTAAGGCCCTGGAAAAGCTTGCTAAGTAATTTAGGATTTCAGGGTGCTAGGTAGGCTAATTATAATATTTTATGTGCTATAAATATAATGTCAATGAATTGTATATGGTAAATAAGTGTATAAGTCATATAATAAGTAATGTGGGTCCTAGGAGAGGCCTAAGTCTAAGTCAAATTGAGGTATAGCCGGAGCTTTGTTGCCGGCATTTCCATATTTTCAATTGTACTTAGAGGTTCCGTAGATACTGTGGGTGGTGTCTGGTATTGGAAATTGAACTAGAAATATTGGTATTTGGCAAATATGTTTTTCATCATATCTTAAAAAAATGTAATATTCTGGATATTATGGTTGAAACTGCTAATGAAAACAAAATGGAAGTTAATGAAATATTTATAAAGTATGATTGATATAATTTATCTCCTATTTATTCATGAATTAGTTTAGGTAGAATGAAACCTAACAAGCTTGCTCAGTCGTGTTTACTCGGTTGAGCGCCGGTCGCGCTCCTTGGTTTTGGGGCGTGACAATTTACCTGAATGACCATTCTCTGAATTTCTCATGAATCTTCTTCTGTTGTCCATTCTATTATTCCTAGAACGAAATCTGAATTTCTCATGATGCCGACCATTATCAGATCACTCAATCCCTAATTCATGTTTAGCTTATCTTGTTCACCAATTCATACTAGTTTCTATTACTCTGGGGGTATAACTTTTCCTTTTGGTAATCGCGTCAGAGTTGCAAACTTATTTCTCAAAATGACGATATGACTTTATGACCTATATTCTTTTGTTATGTCAAGGCCTGTCACCTCTCGTCTTTTCCTTCACTTGACTATAGCCTCTGTAATACTGTCATGTTTGTGACCTACCATTCTCATCCATGTATCACATCTTACTCTTAATGCTTCATTAGCTCTGTTCTTATTTCCTACCAACATTTCTGTCTATCACTTTATTCTGAAAACTTCAACAAGATATTATTTTTCTTTTAGCTCCCCTTTACTCCATCCACTGGGTCTTTGGGTTCCCTAACATTATCTCTATACTAGGGACGAGAGTCATACTAAGATAATATTTATCCTTTCCAGGCTTCAAGTGCCTATCTTTGTAGCACTGATATTTAGCTTTACTATTTTAGAGTGCACCATCTAGGTGTCTCACAAGGAGATCCATTACCACGATGGCATTATCCTTCGAAAATGTCAACTAACTCTACCAATCCATCCACTATTTTGGGTTACTCTAACCCCAACTGGATCTTGATAACCCATCCTTCTCTTTAAACTATATATGTTAGCTCCCATAGGGCATACATGAGATCGGTGTGGCCGATAGTACATACATCTGTTTACCAATCAAGCTGAACTCGGGAAACACTTAATGAGGAGGTCTACCCATCTGTCTTTCTGAACCTGCACGCATGAAATGCAGTGCCTCCAGAAAAGGGATGTCAGTAGGAAATGATGTGCCGAGTATGTAAGGAAATATACTGAAAGCTGAAACTGAGCTGATAATATCATAACTTCAATTAACTGGGAGTCAAAGATAATCTGAAGATATGTTTACCTGCTGATACTGACTCAACTCTCTCAATATAGCTAATAAAATAGTTGTGGCCCTATAAAGCTCGGTATGTGTATAAATATATAAATGCTCTTCCATAGTAGGATCGCTCATAGGCGCTCGACCATACGAGACTTTGTATCTCGACCAACTGGGCTCGCTCATAGGTGCTCGGCCAAAGTAGGCTCGGTATATAACTTACAATCTGATCAGAGGTTTCCCAATAGGGTCCTGCCAATCGATTATATCTCGATGGTAATAAAAATATTGTAATACTATATATATAGACTCTCTTCTCTCTTGACTGGAGGAAGTAAATACTCAATTGAATATAAAGTCCCGATAAGGAGAATATTGTAACTTACAAAACTAGGAAAATATATATAAATTTCGGGACATGAATTTTTCTTTATGCCTCGTTATCAAACTTGTGTAATTACAAGATCATGCAAAATGAAGGAAGAGCTTAGCCTTAACATATCCGGAGTAGGGAAAAAATCCATGTGATATTCTTGAGAAGGATTATACCGTACTCCCTTAAAATCTAAAGATTTTATTACTATTATAATATGGAGTGACTATCGTCCTTGACTTTGTATTCTGTATTGATGGTCCAAAGTCATTACTCAGGTGTTTAGGGACGTAGCATTATTCTTAGATAGCACGAGTCTTATTCTTAATAGCATGCGTCTCAACAATAAACATCTCTCTAATATTTAAGAGTTCTTTTGTGTAATGGCAACACCCTGTACGGAAGTGGCAGTAAGGAACAAAGAGATTTATTTATGTTTTCCATGTTTCTGGAAGTTGGACTTATTAGATTATCCATTTGTCATCTCAATTAGTATTTTAGGTTGCCACCTAAGGAAAATTTACTAAGAGTCATAGTTTTAGCATGTGGTTAGCTGCCACATTTTGGGGGTTGAATCTTGTCTCTTAATTTTAATAATTAGTCAGATAATGTCCCGTTACCCGATAATTAACCAATTACCCGCATCATTAAAAATTATCTCAAAGTACTTAAAATACTGATCATTTTTAGAACACCTTATACATCTCACTATCATGGTCATGGGGTACCTTGAATGGTACTAGTCCATAAATACCGGGTATTTTAGCTCGTGCCGTATTTTACCCCAAAATGTCAAACTTCGGCGAAATTCATTTTCTTCGATTATCTTACCCTCTCAACTTCACGAATTTACTCCTCACTTGTTTGAAATAACATAATGGTTATAATCCCAAAATAATCTCATTCCCAAAATTACGTCGATTAACTTACGACAAAACATTAAAGTTTGAAAATGATGTAACATCTCCTTTCGGAGCATTCATTAATTTAGTTATGGCGTACTTTCACGTACGAAAATATGGGGTGTAACAACTGGTTATTATTCTAGAGCTCATGCCCCAGCAGCTCGCCACAGTAGGGTTTATGTGAGTCACCCTGTTCATTCAGTTCTTCCAGCCGCCAGTGGTGTTCCAGCTCCTTCCAGACCCGAGGAGCCTTATTATGCACCGCCAATATCTAGTATGCCTCCTACTCAGGGTGCTATTAGCAGCCAGTCCAGCAGGCCAGGTCTCGAGTCAGTTTATTTATTGCTCAACATGGTAAATTTTGATGTTATCTTGGGCATGGGCTGGTTGTCGCCCCATTATGTTATTCTTGATTGTCACGCTAAGACTGTGACACTAGCTATGCCGCGCTTACCACGATTTGAGTGGAGGGGTACCTTAGAGTATACTCCCTACAGGGTTATTTCATTTTTTAAGGATTAGCGAATGATTGAGAAGTGGTGTGATGCGTATTTGGCCTATGTGAAAGATGTCAGTATTGATACCCCTACAGTTGAGTTAGTTCCAGTAGTGAGGGTTTTCGCAGATGTGTTTCCAGCTGATCTTCCGGGAATGCGGCCCGACAAATATATTGATTTTGGCATTGATTTGTTGCCGGGCACTCGACCCATATCTATTCCTCCATACCGTATGGCTCCTCTTGAGTTGAAGGAGCAGTTGATGGAGTTGGTTTATAAGTGCTTCATTCGGCCTAGTGTGTCACCTCAGAGTGCTCCGGCCTTGTTTGTGAAGAAAAAGTATGGTTCTATGCATATGTGTATTGATTATCAACTGCTGAAGGTTACAGTGAAGAACAGGTACCCATTGCCTCACATTGATGAGTTATTTGATCAACTACAGGGTGCCAGGTTTTTTTCCAAGATTGACTTATGTTCAGGGTATCATAAGTTGAAGATTCTGGAGCCAGATATCCCAAAGACTGCTTTCATGACTAGATATGGTCACTATGAGTTTCTTGTCATGTCTTTCAGGCTGACCAATGCCCCAACAACCTATATGCATTTGAGACATAGTGTGTTCCAGCCTTATCTTGACTCCTTCGTCATTGTGTTTATTGATGACATTCTGGTGTACTCCCAGACTCGGGATGATCATGAGCAGCACCTGAGGACTGTTATTTAGACTTTGAGAGAGAAGTGGTTGTATGTAAAATTTTCTAAGTGTGATTTTGTCTAGACATAATGGCATTCCTGGGTCATGTAGTACCGAATGATGGGATCAAGGTAGATCCGAAGAAGGTGGAGGCAGTGCAGAGTTGGCCTAGACCGTCATCAGCTGCAGAGATCCGCATTTTTCTTGGTTTGGTGGGGTATTACCTTTGTTTCTTAGTGGGATTCTCATCTATTGCATCACCTATGACCAGGCTGACCTAGAAAGGTTCTTTGTTCAGGTGGACAGAAGAGTGTGAGGAGAGCTTTTAGAAGCTCAAGACAGCTTTAGCTACAACCCCAATATTGGTATTGCTAACAAGTTCGGGGTCTTACACCGTATATTGTAATTCTTTGCGGATTGGTCGTGGAACGATGTTGATATTGGACGGTAGGGTGATTCGCGTCCAAACAGTTGAAGGTGCATGAGAAGAACTATCCTGTCCACGATCTTGAGTTAGCAGCTATTTTTCACGCCCTGAAGATTTGGCGGCACTATTTGTACGGTGTGCCTTGTGTGATCTAAAATGATCACCGAAGTTTGCAGCACCTGTTCAAGCAAAAGGATCTTAACTTGCATCAGCGGAGGTGGTTGGAGCTACTTAAGGATTATGACATCACCATTTTGTATCACCCGGGGAAGGCCAATGTGGTGGCCGATGCTTTGAGTCACCGAGAAGAGAGTTTAGCATATCTTCCAGCAGCAGAGAGACCCTTAGCATTGGATGTTCAGGCCTTAGCAAGCCTGTTTGTCAGATTGGATATTTCGTAGCCAAGAGGGGTGTTGGCTTGTGTGGTCTCTAGGTCATACCTTTATGATCGTATCAAGGAGCATCAGTATAATGACCCATTTATGCTCGTCCTTCAGGATTGGGTTCGGCGAGGTGGTGCTAGTGACTTTGGTGATGATGGTGTGTTGAGGATGCAGGGCCAGATATGTGTGCCCAATGTGGATGGGTGGCTTTCTTCAGAGGTTTGAGATCCCAGAGTGCAAGTTGGAGTGGATCACAATGTATTTCGTAGTTGGGCTCCCACGGACTTCTAGGAAGTTCAATAATATTTAGGTGATTGTGGATCGGCTGATTGAGTCCGCATACTTCATTCCAGTTGGTAGTACTTGCTATTCAGAGCGGTTGGCTGAGATTTACATCCGAGAGATTGTTCTCCTTCATGGTGTCCCAGTTTCCATCATTTCAGATAGAGGCACACAGTTTACATCGCAGTGTTGGAGGGCCGTGCGGCGAGAGTTGGGTACTGGTTGAGTTTAGCACAGCCTTTCACCCTCAGACTGGCGGACAGTCGAAGCGCACTATCCAAATATTGGAGGACATGTTATGCGCTTGTGTCATTGATTTTAGGGGTTCATGGGACCAGTTTCTACCACTCGTGGAGTTTGCATATAACAACAATTATCAGGCGAGCATTCAGATAGCTCCGTACGAGGCTTTATATGGGAGGCGTTGTAGATCTTCGATGGGATGGTTTGAGTCAGGTAAGGCTAGGCTCTTGGGTACAGACTTGGTCCAGGATGCATTACACAAGGTGAAATTGATTCAGGAGCGGATTTGTACGGTGCAGTCGAGGTAGAAGAGCTATGCGGACAGGAAGGTTCGTGATGTGTCTTTCATGGTTGGGGATAAGGTTCTGCTGAAGGTATCACCCATCAAGGGTGTTATGAGGTTTGGGAAGAGGGGCAAGTTAAGCCCCTGATTCATTGGGCCTTTTGAGGTACTTCAGAGGATAGGGGAGGTGGCCTACAAGCTTGCCTTGCCACCTAGCTTGTCGAGTGTGCATCCAGTATTTTATGTTTCTATCCTCCGGAAGTATATCAGTGATCCGTCCCATGTATTGGATTTCAGCACGATTCAGTTGGATGGTGATATGACTTATGAGGTAGAGCCGGTGGCCATTTTGGAGTTGCAGGTTCAGAAGTTGAGATCAAAGGATATAGCTTTAGTAAAGGTACAGTGGAGAGGTAAGCCTATGGGGGACGCCACTTGGGAGACTGATCGAGAGATGCAGAGCATATCCACACCTATTTGAGTCTCCAAGTATGCTTCTAGACCCGTCCGAGGATGAATGCTTGTTTAAGAGGGGAGGATGTAATGACCCGACCGGTTATTTCGTGAGTTATATCCCTGTTCCTCCATTTCTGCTTTACAACTGTATTATGTCTTACCTGGTTGGTTGGTTCGTGTCCGGAGTGGTTTCGGAGTGAATTGAGACACTTAGTATATTAATTGGAAGCTTAAGTTAGAAAAGTCAACATCTTGTGTAAACGACCTCGGATTCAAACTTTAATGGTTCCGTAGTAGAATTAGGCTTGAATTGGCGAAAGTTGGAATTTCGGTGATTTTGGCCGGCAGTGGAAAGTTTGATATCGGGGTTAGATTGGATTTCCAGAAGTTGGTGTCATATTTGACTTGTGTGTAAAATGTTAGGTCAATCGGACGCGGTTTGGTAGGTTTCGGCGTCCTTTGTGGAATTCGGGAGTTTAGAAGTTCCTTAGGCTTGGATACGAGTGTACATTGGTGTTTCGATGTTATTTTCAATGATTCAAAGGTTCGACTAAGTTCGCATAAAGTTATATCACTTGTTGGTATGTTTTGTTGTGGTTCTGAGGGCCTCGGGTGAGTTTCTGGTGGTTAATGGGTCATTTTTGGTCTTTGGGATATAGTAGTTATCTGTTGTTGTACGCTTCTGGTTTTCTCTTCCGCATTCGTGTGAGGATCCTTGCATTTGCAAATAGTGTTTGTGAGATGAGGAGGATTTGTTCTTCGATTTTGTGAAGAAGAGAACACGAAAGCTAAGGTTTTATCTGTGTGTGCATTGCAAACACGGGAGTAGGGTCTCGTTCGCAAAGAGGAGTGAGGTAGCTGGGGACCCCCATTCTTTTGTTCTACGCGTTCGCGAGGCACTAGTCTCGTTTGCGAAGGTCATAGTTGGTAAAGCCTCCTTTCGTGGGATGATGGACGCGTTCGCATTAAGTTAAGCTGCGAGACAGTGGATTTGGTCTACGTGAACGTGAGAGGATGGTCGCGTTCACGATGGGCAGGCAGTATTAATTTCAAAATCGAGGGTTTGAGCACATTTTTCATATTTTCAGCTAGAGACCACAAATTCGAGCGATTCTTGAAGGGATTTTCGTGGAGTTCATTGGGGTAAGTAATTATCACTTACTTTTGGTTAATTCCCATGATTATGTCTTAAATTTCATCATTTAATTAGTGATTTGGGGTGGAAAAATGGGGAAAATTTGAGAAACGTTCTTAGGCCGAATTTTACGGTTTTGATCAAGATTTTGGTATCAGATTTGAGTAATTTTGTATGGTTAGACTCATGAGTGAATGGGTGTTCATAATTTGTGACTTTTACCCGATTCCTAGACATGGGCCCGGGGAGGCTTTTTAAGGAGAATTTCCAATTTCTTGCTTTAGCTTTGGTTGGGCAATTCGGAGTCGGATTTTCATGGAAAGAGCGTTGTTTTGGATTGATTTGATCTTGGTTCGAGGTAAGTGGCTTGACTAAGCTTTTGGGGGGGGGGGGGCTCCCCCTTAGGATTAGTACTATTTTTGATATATGAGCATCGTGTATGTGAGGTGATGAGTACGTACACGGGCTAATTGTTGCAAACCCCGATTTCTTCTAAGTATTGGCTATTTTCCTTCTTATTTGAGTCTTATCAGCATGTTTAGTATCCTTCTAGGCTAGAATAGCATGCCCACTTGCCAAAACTGTTTATCTGAACTACGTGCAACATGTTTAGTGAATTTACCTATTTTTTCCTTAACTTGTACTTAGGATGAATTGTAGGATTCTGTGTTGTAACTATTGAATCTTATTTTTTGGGTTTCATGTTTACTTTGGGAGTACGGAACGGAATTCTGGGAGATCCATCTGTTCTGCATATTTACTTTGGGACTATGGAACGGTATTCCGAGAGATCCACTGTCTTTGATATTTACTTTGGGACTACAGAATGGTATTTCGGGAGATCCCCCTGCACATTTACATTTGGGACTACGAGATGGTATCTCGGGAGATCCCCTGTTGCATTTCTGTATCTTTCTATGATTTCTTTCTTGTTTAATTTCAACCTTTATTTACTGCGGTATTTCATTTTTTCCTTTCTTTATTATTTATATACAAGTAGGGCCTTAACCTGACCTCGTCACTACTCGACCGAAGTTAGGCTTGGCACTTACTAGTTACTATTGTGGTGTACTCACACCCTTTTCTGCACACGTTTTTCGTGTGCTGATCCAGGTTCTTGTTACCTATCACGATCCCAAAACCACTAGTCGTGATGACACCTAACTCGATCTGCTAGGTAAGCCAACTAATAGAAAATACAATCCAAAAGAGATTATAGGAAAATAGTAAAGAATTAGCTGAACATTTACAAATTGACCCAAGAACTGGAAGTACGACTCATTAGCTTCTAAGACTTAGAATTTACAAAGATGGTACAAATAATTACACGATCTATTTGAAATTTACATAAATAGATTACCGAAATCTAAGGTACGAAGGACAAGTGGCAGCTATATCCGGAATGCGCGAGCATCTTCAGAGTCAGCACCCGACATCACCTGCAGCTCCGCTCCAAAAATCTGTACGCAATGTACAGAAGTGTAGTATCAGCACAACCGACCCCATGTATTGGTAAATATTTTGTCTAACCTCGTCGAAGTAGTGACGAGGATTTTTTTTGTTAAAAGATACTTTCTGATAAAACCTGCAGCGTAAATCAGCAATAGAACTATACTATGATATAATAGAGATCAATACATGAAATGGGTACGCAAAGAAATAACCGAGTGTTAACAGAGATGAAAATCTGTCATTTTCAAATACCTCGACCAAGCTTTTCCTTAGAATGAAATCAATAAACCACAATCATCAATTCTTAACTTTTCTATCATGAGGAATGTACTAAGATATCATGTCAATTTCACAGAAATATCCTTCGTGCTTTTATCTCATCCTCACCTAATTTACGAATAACAAAACCAACCAGATGAAGGAAATACCGATAATAGGAATTACAAAGTAGGAAATACACAAGTAGCTATAATGAAAGAGGATATACATGTGGATACAGTAAAATACTAGGCGGAAAGCATGTGAGTGATGACATCAATTGCAAACAAGGAATATCAACTTCAACTAACTAGCATGATGGAGGCCTACTGTTATATCTCGCATTTTGTACGTTAAAGTTTCGTCATAAAGTAATCGACGTAGACTAGGGGATAAGATTATCTTGAGGTTATACGCAACTTATAACAAGCGATAAGTAAGTGCCGTGAAGGATAAAGAGAAACAAATCAAAGAAAATGAGTTTCGTTGAAGGTTGTCGATTTGGGATAAAAAAACAATCCGAGCAATAATACCCGGTAGTTATGGCCTAGTGCCATACAAGGTACCCCATGACCACGATAGCAGGGTATGTAAAGTGTATTAAAAGTAAGTAGTATTTTAATTAATTTGAGATAATTCTTAATTATGAGATTATTGTTTAACGGAGGAATTAACAAGTTAATTAAAATTAGTGAGTAATTAATTAATAAACTTGGGATAAGCTTAACCCCTCCCCAACGTGGCAGCACCCCACTTCCTCAATTTTTGACTATTGAAAGAGACTTAAAGGTGTCACATTTGGAAACGTTATGTGACACCAAGCTTAATTATGTGGGGCCTACCTAAAAGTAAGGATAACATTTATAATCTCTTAAGAAAGTATTTAAGGAAAGTAACGTTCTTTCAAAGAGTTTCAGCCAAGATTCCTTACATAGTAATGTTATCTCTTATCTCTTTAGAAAGAGTCTCAACAAAGATGATTTTCCAAATAGCAACGTTATTGCTATGTTCTTAAGGAAAAGCTTCGACCAAGATTATCTTTGCATAGCAACGTTATTGCTTGTGGTATTTCATACAAATTGTTCCCTATTTCCATCTTGTTGTTACGTGTTTCGTCGCGATTGGCGTGTGTTAGAAGGATTATCTAGAGGATCGGCTCAGGTATGTTAAGGCTATCACTTCTTTCTTTTTGGCATGATCCATACGGTACAAACAAAATGAGAAAATGCACAACTTCCATAAACGATTCTACTTATAGAAATGCTAGAGATGCTTATGTCCTTGATTCCCCATGTGTCCTATTATTCTATCATATGTTCATGGGTCTATGAAAATATGTAAGTTGATAAAGTTTACTTCATGATATTATTAAAGGCATAATGGTCTTATGATGCTGCGAGAGATTTTTTTGACGTACTTCTCATGCATTGAATTCATTTATACATGTACATTGACCAATGACCATATGGCGTTATATACGGTTATATATGTATATGGGATATGGGAAAAGCTTACGACGTTATATACGCACCACCACCTGATCAGCTGGTATATGTTGATGATTTTGCCTACAGTGGCCGAGATGATATGATAGGAGGCCCTCAGAGGCTTGATGATGTTATGTATATCTATACACATGCATGACACGACATTTTTATGCATGTGCATGACATTATAAATGTTTTAGGATTTACAAGTCATTTAGAATTACAGGCGGAATTCTTTATTCCATGTTTCATCTATGTCTTTTGTGTACTGATTTTTATGCCTTACATACTTAGTACATTTTTTGTACTGACGCCCTATTTCTAGGGGCCTGCGTTTCATGCCCGCATGTGCATGTAGGCAAGTTGAAGGTCCCCCTTATTAGGATCCTTGATCAGCGAGAGTTGGCGTGCTCCACTAGATCTGAAGCTGCTTTAAATTTTGGTACGATATGCTTGTATACATATATAGGTATGACATGGCCCAGTCCCATCCTTGTAGTTATGTATTCCATTAGAGGTATGTAGACAGTTATGTCTAACTGGATAGTATGTGGCCTTGTCGGCTTCCAATTTTGGGTATATAGTTGTCTGTAGCAGCCTTGCCGGCCGCCCCACTGTATTCTCCATGTATATGTATATATTTCTTGGATAGGTTTCTCTCACGTATGTTATTCATGTTTACATCTTAGAAGCATGCATAAGGGTGTGCGACAAGTAGGATTCGGGCACCCGTTGCGGCCTATCAATTTGGGTCGTGACACCTAAGTACAAATATAAAAAATAAGAAGGAAGACCATGATCTTTACAAGTTAACAAGTAGAGGCATGAATGACTAGCATGGTGGAAAGCTTGTACCAAGTGCAACAGAATAAATACAATATGAGTGTAATTATAAAAGAAGGAAAATATGCATGATATTTGCAAGTTAAACAAGAAGAAGATATGAGCGACACAACAACAATTGATATAGAGATAAATGACAGAACAATAGCAACAAGTCACATCAGATCTGAGATTGCGACAATAACAACTCAAAGTAAAGAAATAAATATATACACGAAAAATTAGATATCACAACATAATGCATGTCCCTCATCCTCGCCTGCACGAAAACACCCATCGTTCTATGACCTCACGATGATATAAAAGCATAACAATACAGATAAAATGGCATGAAATCACCCTTCGTGATTTACACTCCCATAACATGGCACGGTATCACCCTTCGAGTTTTACGCTGACATAACGTGTCACGGCATCACCCTTCGTGCTTTTACTCTCAATAATATGGCACGGCACCACCCTTCGTGATTTACACTCTCCCTCACATGATAATGTACAAATAATGATACGTCATCACCATTCATGCTTAACACTCTTCCTTAGCAAGCATATGTATACCAATGACAAAGAAGGCATGAAGAATTAATAATATCAAGGGGAGTGTTTTTAATGGATATTCCAAACAAATCCCAATCACAACTTTTCAAGCCAACAATGGTTAAATAAACCCCCAAGAACAATCTTATTCAAATACTTCCACAAATCTCACAAATGATCCACAACACAAGTATAGAATCTAGTACCTCAAGAAGATCGGCTATATCAATGTATTAATGATTACGCATAGGGATGACCGAATTAGACACATCAATGTATTCTCAGAATCTCATCAAATTGATCAAGTAATAATAGGCTAATTCTTGATTTCTAACATTTAATGCTATGTTCTTAATATCAAGAAGTCAAATGAGGCATGAATCAAGAAGGTCACTTAGTTCTACAAGACATAATTATAACATAATCTACCCCCGAGCATGATTAAACCCGACACATATATACACTCTCGTCACCATATATATGTACCACCCCGCATGTAGCAAATAATGTCAAATAGGAGGAAATACTTCTTCAACAAAGTTAGGCAAGACACTTACCTCGAACAAGCAAATTACAATATCGAGAAAGCCAAGCGATGCTCCAAAAATGCCATTACGCGCATAGTGACCTCTGAACGACTCAAAACTAGCCAAAAGCAACTCAAATACATCAAATAAATCCCAAGGAAATAATTCCAAATGATAAAGATCTAATCCTAAATCAAATCCCAAATCTGGCATAAAATACACCCAGGCCCACGCCTCAGAACCCAAAAAACCTCACAAAATCCGATAATTCATTCAATTACGAGTCCAACCATACTAGTTTCACTCAATTTCGACTCCAAATCGATGTTCAAAACTCAAAAATTCATATTATGAAACTTTAGGCCAAAACCTCCCATTTCCTCTTTAAAATTTATCAACCAAATTCTAAAATCGAAGATAGATTCATGGAATATAACCAAAACCGAGTAGTTGACACTTCCCACAATTCATATGGTGAAAATCGCCTAAAACATTGCCGAATTTTGAGCTCCCCAACCCAAAATATGTTAAATGAACAAAACCCTCATTTTATTGTTCTGCCTCATTTCTTGTGCCAAATGATCTCGAAATTTGCTTTTGATGCCTTCAATGGATTTCTTGAGAAATTCTAGTTAATTTAGGCTCTTGAATCACGCCATTTAGCCTTATATTGAAGGAGATATGTTGGCTTCAATATTTAGAAATAGTGTAGTTTTTAAATACGAAGTCAGTGGCAATTTCCTAATTAATCTAAAAAAATATTGCAACCTAATTCTTAATGAAATGACCACTAACTTCTTATCCGATGTCCAAATTCGACCATTATTTTTACTATGGTTCCGTAATTACGATACAGATGTAATGCTTCAATGAAGGCAGAAATTGGAGCCCATTTGCTTAATGTCGTATCATTTATGCTTGAAGAAACAAAGTTGAAACATAAAAAAACGCGTGCAACAAAACCCAAACCTATCTGAAAATCACCCGAGACCCTCGGGACCACGTCCAAACATACCAACAAGTCTGTCAAGGCCCGAAATCCCACATTCGACCGTGATGGCGTCTAACGTTGAACCCGCTAAACAAGCCAACGTGTGCAGTTGAACTAACATGATAACACCGAATTAACAGAATAAGCTAAAAACAGTTCACCATTCTTAATAGCGGAAATAGATAAAGTTTCAAAACTAAGTAAAGATAACATAATACAACGTCGCAATAATTCCCCAAAACCTGGAGTCACAAACTCACGAACTGTCTATAAGAGTGCTAAATACAAAGTCTGAAAGGAAATACATGACTGTCTCTGAGAACTAGAGGAAAGACAAGACAAAAATACAGGAACTAGGGATAGGAGAGACACCAAGGCCCACGAACGTCAGCGGTATACCTTGAAGCCTCTGGGATGGACTGAAGGTGACTCCCTCAACGCTGTCCACTGGGTCCAAGTGCGGGATCTGCACAACAATAAGATGTGCAGTGTAGCATCAGTACAACCGACCCCATGTATTGAGTAAATGCCGAGCCTAACCTCGGCTGATGTAGTGACGAGGATAGACTTGACAACAAACATTAACATGTCCTATTCTACAACATATATCGTGGAAAACAAAGCAAAAGATAAAAAGATATGTAGGGGGATACAAGAGCAGACAAAGGGGGTAATAAGCGAGATAGAGCAGTTAATTAAGTACATAGGAACATACAAGAAGACAATTTATCATAAATATGCTAATGAAACAAATATAATGCCAGAAATGTAATAATTGGAACGACATCACCCTTTGTGCTTTTACTCTCTTCCTCACAATGCAATGTACGATGTAAGATAACATGAATCATGGCACGACATCACCCTTCGTGCTTTTACTCTCTTCCTCACTATGCAATGTATCATGTATGGCAATGTAAATCATGGCACGACATCAACCTTCGTTCTTTTAAATAAATCATGGCACGGCATCAACCTTCGTGCTTTTAAATATAAATCATGGCAGGACATCACCCTTCGTGCGTTTACTCTCTTCCTCACTATGCAATATATGATGTAATCAATGTAAATCATGGCACGACATCACCCTTCGTGCGTTTACTCTCTTCCTCACTATGCAATATATGATGTAATCAATGTAAATCATGGCACGTCATCACCCTTCATGCTTTTACTATCTTCCTCACTATGAAATATATGATGTGATCAATGTAAATCATGGCACGACATCACCCTTCGTGCTTTAAACTCTTCCTCACCAATGCAATGTCAATTATCAAAATGGCAAGGAATGCAGCATAGTGGAATCACAAATCGTAATCACTCGACAAGGGGAGAATATCAGTCATTATCATACCAAATTGCCCGACACGGGTCTCAGCTATAACCAACCTTTTAGAGTATATCCTTTACAGTTGGGTCCTCAATAGGACCATTACATCAACGAGGATTTTCAGCAACAACCAACTTCCAAGTAGGGATAAGTTCATATTATAACGAACATGGAAGTAATAATAAGATTTCTATTGAAAATAGACTTACGGGCATGCATGACACAAAATTCATAGGTACTCGTCGCCTCACCTATGCATTAAACATGATAAACACATAGCATAAAATACCTATTCCGTCACCAAAGTTAGGCAAGACACTTACCTTGGGTCCAAAAATAGCAATCAAGCCTCTAACACCGCCTTTCCTTTTGAATTCAACTCAGGAACCACAATATCTAGACATAATTAACTTATTAACATCAATAATGACTCATTAATACAATCCCATAGCCTAAATGTACAATTCCTAGCATTCTTCCAAAAATACAAAAATTCGACCTCGGGCCCGCTTGTTCAAAACACGAGGCTCGGACCAAAAACCAATCACCCATACCCCCACGAGTTCAATTATATGATATGTTTTGACATCCGACCCCAAATTGAGGTTGAATTACACAAAATCCCATAAACCCTATCTCTAGCCAAATCCCCTAATTTCTAGTTTGTTTTCATGATTTTAGTGATTAGTTGATTAAAGTGAGAGGAAATGATGTTAAGAACACTTACCTATGGAGCTATGGTGATGGAGGTCTTCAAATTTCTCCTAAGGAGAGTGGGGAAGAAGGTGGGTTGAGAAAAGTGGTGAGAATCCCATAATATTTTTATTTTTAAGGCATTAAAATTAATGGGCTAATTTACTCTACGCGATCGCAAAAAGGGAATTGCGATCGCGGAGAGTATTGGGTTTTAGACTTACGCGACCGCGAACAAGGGACAGCGATCGTGGGGGTACTGGACACTGACCATCTCAATCGCGGCCAAGCGATCGCGTTCGTCTAGAGCAACACGCTGCCCCGCCCCCAGATCCCTTTAACGCTATTCGATTGCGTGAGGCCCCTCGCGATCGCGTAGAGCACCACCCCCAGGCACTCCGATCGAGTCCAAGGCCCTGCGTTCGCGTAGGGTAATTTCCCATCCCCAACCATAGACACATCGCGATCTCATGAGTCACGCCGCGATCGGGGAGAGCAAAACAGAGAACACCAGAAACAGATCGAAAACCTGATTTTTCTCAAAACCAAATATACGCACGCCTTCAAAATCAGCCTACGAGCTTACTCGAGTAATTAAACCACTAATAACATCAAAACCAATGAATTAAACTCAAAAATCTATAGAATTTGCTCAAACTTCATAAACTTCTAAATTCTCTAATTTTGATCCGAGACATGTCAAACCAAGTCCGTTTCTTCCAAAATTTTACAGATAACTCACATAACACATATTGAACCTGTTCCAGGCATCGGAACCATAATACGGGGCCGGTAACACAGATTTCACATCAACGTTCATTTTCAATAGTCTTTCTTATTTTCAGAAAACAATTTTCTTTATAAATTCATTTTTCGGTCTTGGGACCTCGGAATTCCATTCCGAGAATACACCCGAGTCCCATATTTTCCCATGGATCCTCCGGGACCATCAAATCACGGGTCCGGGTCCGTTTACCAAAAATGTTGACCAAAGTCAACTTTATTCCATTAATTATCATAAATTCAACAGTTCAACACATTTCTACATAAAAACTTCCCAGCTGCGCGCTCGGGCTGTGCCGCACATCGAGGTAAGATTAACGGAGGCTTTCGGGACCTCGAAACATAGTTTTTGCTAAATTATACAAGATGACCTTTTGGGTCATCACAGTCTCCACCTATAAAACAACCGTTCGTCCTCGAACGAACATAGAAAAGTACCTGAAACGGGGAAAATGTGGGGATAACGGCTTCGCATATCGGGCTCGGACTCCCAAGTAGCTGGCTCAATAGGCTGAACTCTCCACTGAACACGAACCGAAGGATAACTCGTCGATCTCAACTGTCGCACCTAGCGATCTAATATGTCCGCCGGCTCTTCCTCATAAGACAAATCCTTGTCCAACTGGACACCACTGAAGTCAAGTACATAAGATGGGTCCGCAATATACCTCCGGAGCATAGACACATGAAATACTGGATGCACGGTTGACAAACTAGGTGGCAAGGCAAGTCTGAAGGCCACCTCTCCTACCTTGTCCAGAATCTCAAATGGACCAATGTACCTAGGGCTCAACTTGCCCTTCTTTCCAAATTCATCACGCCCTTCATGGGTGACACTCGAAGAAATACTCGGTCGCCTATCATAAATGCCAAATCTCGAACTCTGCGATCCGCATAACTCTTCTGCTTGGACTGAGATGTACGAAGTCTATCCTGAATGATCTTCACCTTGTCCAAGGCATCATGGACTAACTGAGAACCCAACAATCTATCCTCTCCCGGCTCAAACCATCCCACTGGACACCGACACCGTCTACCATACAACGCCTCATACAGAGCGATATGAATGCTCGACTGATAGCTGTTGTTGTAGGTAAACTCAGCTAAATGCAAGAACTGGTCCCATGAAACTCCAAACTCAATAACACAAGCTCACAACATATCCTCCAAAATCTTAATAGTACGCTCGGACTGTCCGTCCGTCTGTGGATGAAATGCGGTGCTCAAATCAATATGGGTGCCCAACTCTCGCTGAAATACTCTCCAGAAATAGGAGGTAAACTGAGTACCTCGGTCTGATATAATTGATATGGGCACACCATGCCGTCTAAAAATCTCTCTCATATAGATCCTTGCCAACTTCTCTGGTGAATACAAAACTGATACTGGAATGAAGTGCGCTGACTTGGTCAGCCTATTCACAACGACCCATACTGCATCAAAGATCCTCTGAGTCCGTAGCAGTCCAACTACAAAGTCCATGGTGATATGCTCCCACTTCCACTCGGGAAGCTGAATCTGCTGCATCTAACCACCAGGTCTCTGGTGCTCGTACTTAACCTGCTGAGAATTCAAGCACCGAGCTACATAAGTTACAATATCCTTATTCATTCTACGCCACCAATAATGCTGCCACAAGTCCTGGTAAATCTTTGCGGCGCCCGGATGAATTGAATATCGGGAACTGTGCGCCTCCTGTAGTATCAACTCCCGAATACCATCAACATCCGGTACACAAATCCATCCTTGCATCCTCAAAACTACCTCAACATCAACCGTAACCTTCTTGGCATCTCCTTGCCTGACTCTATCTCTAAGAACACATAAATGGAGATCATCATACTGCCTGGCCCGAATACGGTCATATAAGGAAGAACGGGCTATAGTATGGGCCAAAACACTGCCAGTCTCAGAAACCTCCAATCTCACAAATCGGTTGGCTAACGCCTGAACATCCAAAGAAAGAGGTCGCTCTCCGACTGATAAATAGGCAAGACTACCCATACTAGCTGACTTCTGGCTTAAAGCATTGGCCACCACATTGGCTTTCCCCGGATGATAAAGAATGGTAATATCATAATCCTTCATCAACTCTAACCATATCCTCTGCCTCATCTTCAACTTCTTCTGTTTGAACAAATACTGTAAGCTCTTATGATCCGTGAACACCTCACATGGCACACCATACAAATAATGCCTCAAAATCTTCAATGCATGCACAATAGCTGCTAACTCCAAGTCATGAACTGGATAGATCTTCTCATGGACCTTCAACTGATGAGAAGCATAGGCTATAACCTTGCCATCATGCATCAACACTGCACCAAGCCCAACCCGTGAAGCATCACAATACACAGTATACGATCCCGAACCTGTGGGAAAAACCAACACTAGTGTCGTGGTCAAGGCTGTCTTGAGCTTCTGAAATCTTGCCTCGCATTCATCAGACCACCTGAATTGGGCATTCTTCTGAGTCAACCTGGTCATCAAGGCTGCAATGGATGAAAAGCCGTCCACAAACCGACGATAATAACCTGCTAAGCCCAAGAAACTCCGGATCTCTGTAGCTGAGGTAGGTCTAGGCCAATCTTTGACTGCTGAAATCTTCTAGGGATCCACCTGAACACCCTCTGACGATACCATATAGCCTAAGGTGCTGCTCATGCTCCTATCGGCTACGAGAGTATATCAATATATCATCAATGAAAACAATCACAAATGAGTCCAAATAAGGCCTGAACACTCGGTGCATCAACTCCATGAAAGCAGCGGAGGCATTTGTCAGCCCAAATGACATCTCCAAGAACACATATTGCCCATAACGAGTGCGAAAAGCTGTCTTAGGGACATCGGACGCCCTAATCCTCAGCTGATAGTAACCAGATCTCAAGTCAATCTTGGAAAACACTTAAGCACCATGAAGATGGTCGAATAAATCATCAATCCTCAGCAAAGGATATTTGTTCTTAATAGTAACCTGGTTCAACTGCCGGTAGTCAATACACATCCTCATCGAGCCATCTTTCTTCTTGATAAACAATACTGGAGCACCCTAAGGAGAGACACTAGGCCTAATGAATCCTTTATCCAACAAATCCTGCAACTGATATTTCAACTTCTTCAACTCTGGCAGGGCCATACGATACAGCAGAGTAGAAATAGGCTGGGTGCCCTGAGCTAACTCAATACAAAAATCAATATCCCTGTCGGGTGGCATACTCGGCAGGTTAGCAGGGAAAACCTCTGGAAACTCACGAACCACGGGCAATGACTCCAGGGAAGGAACCTTGGCGCTAGAATCACGAACATAGGCCAAATAGGCCAAACAACCCTTCCAAACCATGCGCTGAGCCATCATATAAAAAATAACTCTACCCGAAGAATGACTAGGATTTCCCTTCTACTACAAACGAGGCGCCTCTGGCAAAGCCAAGGTCACTGTCTTGGAATGACAGTCCAGAATAGCATAATAGGGGGATAACCAATCCATCCCTAATATAACATCGAAGTTAACCATATCCAGAAGCAAAAGATCAACCTGGGTGTCCGGACCACCCATTACCACTAAGCAAGCACGATAGACTCGATCTACCACTATAGAATCACCCACCGGTTTAGACACATACACAGCAGTACTCAAGGAATCACGGGGAATACTCAAATAAGGGGCAAAATATGAAGACACATAGGAGAATGTAGAACCCGGATCAAATAACACCGAAGCCTCTCGGGTACAAACTGAAACCATACCTGTAATAACTACATTAGAAGCCTCGGCATCAGGAATGACAGGAAAAACATAGCACCGGGGTTGTGCCCCTCCAATCTGATCATCTCTGGGTCGACCTACTGTGGCATGACCTCTACCTCTCAGGGCATGTCCTCCACCTCTATGAGCCTGACCTCTACCTCTGGCACCCCGACCACCACCCCTAGCTGGCTGAGGGTGTGGGGATGCGCTTGACGCGGGAACCATGGCACGGGAACCCTGATACTGAGGACCACTAGAAGCTCGGGGACAGTACCTGGCAATGTGCCTCGGAACACCACAAGAATAACACGGCCTCTACTGATATGGCTGGGGACTCTGGAACTGTCCCTGACGACCCTGATAACCACCCTGATAACTCTGAAGCGCGGTGTACTGATAGGTGCTGGTGATGCACCAATAGGAGCTGGCAGTGCACTGTGAGCTACTTGAACTGCCAAATGATAGGGTCTGGGAGGATGACCTCTGCCTGAAGAATCCCTGCCCTTAGATGAGGCTCCACTAAAACGACCGAAGTGACGGAGCCTCTTGTCAGCCCCCTGACCACCACGCTGTGACATAATTATCTCAATCCTCCTAGCCACATTGGCCGCATCCTGAAACAAAATATCAGTACCTGAATCTCTAGCCATCTGAAGTCTGATAGGCTGGGCCAATCCCTCAATAAATCTCCGAACCCTCTCCCGATTAGTGGGAAGTATCATAAGAGCATGGCGGGCCAGAGTAATGAACCTAGTCTCGTACTGATTGACTGTCATAGATCCCTGCTGGAGACGCTCAAATAGCCTCTGAAGGTCCTCTCTCTGAGTAATGTGAAGGAACTTCCCCAAAACTACCTCTGAGAACTGAGACAAAGTCAAAGATGCAGACCCAGCTATCCTGGTCAAGCAATAGTCTCTCCACCAAGTCTTCGCGGAACCCGATAGACGAAAGGTAGCAAAATATATGCCCATGTTCCGAAGAACCTCATGAAAGCTGTCCAAATAATCCTGGGGATCCTCTGATGGTGAACCAGTAAAAGTAGTAGTGAATAACTTAGTGAACCTGTCCAGTCTCCACAAAGCATCCGCTGATATAGCTTCTCCCTCTGCTACCGGTGCTGTAATACCCGACTGAGCTACTCTGACTGGCTGAGGTGTCGGAATCTGAAACTGTGGAGCTAGCTGCTCTGGCGTGCGAATGGCATGAGTCTGGGTACCTCCCCCAGCCTGAGAGGCATCCGGTGCAGTAGGAAGAAGACCCGCCTGTGATACACTCTCCATGAGTCTGATTAGACGGACAAGAGCGTCCTGAAGCACTGGGGTAGCTATGAACCCCTCTGGGACCTGAGCTGGTCTAACTGCGACTGGCGGAACTGGGACCTCCTCATCAGACTCGACCTGAGGGTCCTCCACTAGGGCTGCTGCTCTAGGCTGAGCTAGGGCCCCGACCTCGGCCTCTAGCACGGCCTCGTCCTCGACCTCGACCCCTCGTAGGAGCTGTAGTAGGAGTGTCTGGCTGCTGAATGGAACCAAGGGAAGCACGCTTCCTCGCCATCTGTGAGAAAATAGAATAGAAACTCAACCAGTACTCAGAACTCCTATCGCACAACAGAGATAAAAAGAAATGTGGAGTCATCCTAACTTTGCAGCCTCTGGAGGATAAATACAGACGTCTTCGTACCGATCCCTCAGACTCTACCAAGTTCTCTGTGAGTTGTGAGACCTAAGCAACTTAGGGATCTGATACCAACTTTTCACGGCCCGAAATCCCACCTGCGGCCGTGATGGCGTCTAATGTTGAACCCGCTCGACAAGCCAACGTGTGTAGTTGAACTAACATGATAACACTGAATTAACAGAATAAGCTAAAAACAGTTCACCATTCTTAACAATGAAAATAGATAAAATTTCAAAACTAAGTAAAGATAACATAAAACAACGTCGCAATAATTCCCCAAAACCTGGAGTCACAAACTCACAAACTGTGTATAGGAGTGCTAAATATAAAGTTTGAAAGGAAATACATGACTGTCTCTAAAAACTAGAGGAAAGACAAGACATAAATACAGGAACTAGGGATAGGAGAGACGCCAAGGCCCACGAACGTCAATGGTATACCTTGAAGCCTCTGGGATGGACTGAAGGTGACTCCCTCAACGCTGTCCACTGGGTCCTAGTGCGGGATCTGCACAACAATAAGATGTGCGTGTAGCATCAGTACAACCGACCCCATGTACTGAGTAAATTCCGAGCCTAACCTCGGCTGAAGTAGTGACGAGGCTAGACTTGACAACAAACGTTAACCTGTCCTATGGGGGATACGGGAGCATACAAAGGTGGTAACAAGCGAGAAATAGAAGTTAATTAAGTACATAGGAATAGACAAGAAGACCATATATCAAAAATATGCTAATGAAACAAATACAATGCCAGAAATGTAATAAATGGCACGGCATCATCCTTCATGATTTTAATCTCTTCCTTACAACGCAATGTACGATGTAAGATAACATGAATCATGGCAGGACATCACCCTTCGTGCTTTTACTCTCTTCCTCACTATGCAATGTATCATGTATGGAAATGTAAATCATGCCACGACATCAACCTTCGTGCTTTTAAATATAAATCATGGCACGACATCAACCTTCGTGCTTGTAAATATAAATCATGGCACGGAAGCACCCTTCTTTCTTTTACTCTCATCCTCACTATGTAATATATGATGTACTCAATGTAAAACATGGCACGACATCACCCTTCGTGATTTTACTCTCTTCCTCACTATGCAATATATGATGTGACCAGTGTAAATCATGGCACGACATCACCCTTCGTTCTTTACACTCTTCCTCACCAATGCAATGACAATTATCAAAATGCCAGGGAATGCAGCATAGTGGAATCACAAATCGTAATCACCCGACAAGGGGAGAATATCAGTAATTATCATAACAAATTGCCCGGCACGGGTCTCAGCTATAACCAACCTTTTCAAGTATATCCTTTACAGTTGGGTCCTCAAGGGCCATTACATCAACGAGGATTTCAACAAAAATAAACTTCCAAGTAGAGATAAGTTCATATTATAACGAACATGGATGTAATAATAAGATTTCTATCAAAAAAATAGACTCACGGGCATGTTTGACACACAATACACAAGTACTCGTCGCCTCACCTATGCATTGAACATGATAAACACTTAACACATCACATACAATACCTATTCCCTCACCAAAGTTAGGAAAGACACTTACCTCGGGTCAAAAAATAGCAAACAAGCCTCTAACACTGCCTTTCCTTTTGAATTCAACTCAGGAACAACAATATCTAGACATAATTAACTTATTAAGATCAATAATGACTCATTAATACAATCCCATAGCCTAAATATACAATTCCTAGCATTCTTCCAAAAATACCAAAATTCAACCTCGGGCCCGCTTGGTCCAAACACGAGACTCGGACCAAAACCCGATCACCCATACCCCCACGAGTTCAATTACATGATTTGTTTTGAAATCCATACCTAAATTGAGGTTGAATTACCCAAAATCCCATAAACCCTAACTCTACCCAAATCCCCTAATTTCTACTTTGTTTTCATGATTTTAGGCCTAGATTCTAGTGATTGGTTGATGAAAGTGAGAGAAAATGATGTTATGAACACATACCTATGGAGCTATGGTGATGGAGGTCTTCGAATTTTGCCTAAGGAGAGTGGCGAAGAAAGTGAGTTGAGAAAAGTGGTGAGAATCCCGTAATGTTTTTTTTTTAAGGCATTAAAATGACTGGGCGAATTTACTCTACGCGATCGCGGAGAGTATTGGGTTTTATACTTATGCGATCGTGAACAAGGGACAGCGATCGTGGGGGTACTGGACACTGACCATCGCGATCGCGACCAAGCTATCGCGTTCGCGTAGAGCAACACGCTGTCCCGCCCCCATATCCCTTTAACACTATGCGATCCCGTGACGCCCCTCGCGATCGCGTAGAGCACCACCCCTAGGCACTGCGATCGCGTCCAAGGCCCTGTGTTCGTGTAGGGTAATTTCCCACCCCAACCATAGACACATCGTGATCGCGTGAGTCACACTGCGATCGCGGAGAGAAAAACACAGAACACGAGAAACAGATCGAAAACTAGATTTTTCCAACTCTTTTGCACCCCGACACCTACCCGGAACTCACCCGAGCCCTCGGGGCCCAAAACCAAATATACGCACGACTTCAAAATCATCCTACGAACTTATTCGAGTAATTAAACCACTAATATAACATCAAAACCAATGAATTAAACTACAAAATCTATAGAAATTTGTCAAACTTCATAAACTTCTAAACTCTCCAATTTTGATCCGAAACACGTCAAACCAAGTCTGTTTCTCCCAAAATTTTACAGATAACTCACATAATACATATTGAACCTGTTCTGGGCATCGAAACCATAATATGGGCCTGGTAACAAAGATTTCATATCAATGTTCATTTTCAAAAGCCTTTCTTTTTTTCAAAAAACAATTTTCTTTAAAAATTCATTTCTCAGGCTTGGGACCTCAGAATATGATTCCGGGAATACACCCGAGTCCCATATTTTTCCACGGACCCTCCGGGACTGTCAAATCACAGGTCCGGGTCCGTTTACCAAATATGTTGACCAAAGTCAACTTTATTCCATTAATTATCATAAATTCAACAGTTCAACACATTTCCACATAAAAACTTCCCGGCTACGTGCTTGGGCTATGCACGCACATCGAGGTAATATTAACGGAGGCTTTCGAGGCCTCGGAACATAGTTTTTCCTAAATTATACAAGATGACCTTTTGGGTCATCACAATGGATTTTTAAAGTAGGGTGGCTAAGTCACGTTGCCGCACTTCGGAGAAATTGGCAGGTTTATATGCCAAGATGCGCCGCATTTTTTTCCCAATATATTGGGAGTTACATGGAGATAATTATATTGAATTAAAGCCTTCTGTGTCCAGTTTCCAGCTCTGCAAACCGTTTTCCAATACGATATCGGAGTATAGAGATACAAGTGTCTGAAGTGCATTGCTCAAGCTGCCAAGCAGGCAGCTAACCCACCTGTTTGGAGAATTGAGGTGGTGATCTTATCCCCTATATCTCCTCAACAATACATATGCTACTCACACAAAAACCACTCTCAAGATATCCAAAATTATCCCTAACATATCTCAATATCACAAGAACTAAACTCAAGGAAACAACAACTCAAATCATCATCAAAGATGTTAAAGATTACAAGAGAATTCTTATATGGTGTTGTGGTGTGATTGAGGGATATTATGAGCTAAGTTGAGATGTTGTTTCGAGTTGTATCTGATTTACAAGGTATGTATAACATGTTCTTGATTGTGCCTATGGTTAATCTTCTATTGGTTTTGTTGTTTGAGTGAAAAACCATAAGATGCACTTGAAGGAACATGGGACACGATTATATTCTTGGTTGGACTATTTTGTGGCTAAATATGGTTTGTGGTGGCTGAAGATTGTGAGAAATAATTTGATAATATTGTGGCTGCTGTTTTTAAGATTTCCGAAGTGTTAATTAAGTTGATTGAAGAAGAAAAGTTGAAAAACAAGTGATTGACGATAAAAATTAAGGTGCTAGACGTATGAGGCTGTTTTGGAAAGCATTTTGTGGGTATTTTAAACTAGAAATAATATGGTACAATATAAGTATGATGTTATGAATCTTGTAAACTAATTTGTGGAATAATTGCGGCTCAATATGATTGTTAAGATAATCGGAGAAACTCATATTGGATTATATTGTTGTTGTTGCTATTGTTTGTTGTAGTTTTTGTTGTTAGACTGTTGATGACTCTTAGTAGTATTTGGGATGTTTAAAAATACGGGAGTTGTTGCCCTATTTTCCTTAAGTCATACGACTATCCAAATACAATGGTACGCCATTATATGTGAACAACAATATCATTTCACTTGTTGTAGATGCAAGAAGTTGGGTTGACCTTGGTTGAGTAATAAGGAAGATATCATACAGGTATGTTAAGTCTAATCCATCTTTCTTTTGGCATGACCCAAGTAATGATATGTAATGCTATTCTATAAGTGGTTCTACTCTTAGTAGTTAAGGATGTCTATGTTATTCATTCATATAAAGGTGATATTCAAGCATGTCTAACTCTGTTCCTAGGTCTTTATTGAGGTATTTGATAGGATGTTAATGTTTATAATATAGTGATACATGTATCTTTATTTACCACCGTGCTACGACCGGTTGGGCAGACATTCATTTTCATTTATATCACGAGCCCAAATCCTAAACCGGCTGTGATGGGGCCTATCGTGGAACTAGGCTAGCCAACAATCAAATACTTATAGTTTCTTTCCAAAATCCCAATGAATTTCAACATTTCATAAACTTATATAGAATTTACAGAATCCATTAGGCAAAATAAACAGCTAAACAGTCTAAACCATCCCCCAAAATCCGGAGTCAACGTGTCATGAGCATCTAAGGTATATACCAAAAGTCTACTATTATAATACAAAACCTCCGAACAAATTATTAGGTACAACATAAGAAAGGAAAACAGAGATGCTGCAGACACTGAACAACTACCTCTATGTCTCGAACTCCGGCTCCGCACGGAATAGATGGCTAACACTCGGTATCAGCACATGTATTTGCACACAGGGGTACAAGGAGTAATGGCAGTACGCCAACTCAATAGTAATGAAAATAAATAATGTCTAAGCGGAAAGAAACACATAAAAATCAAATCATCAGTTCACAATATGCACAACCTTTCTTTTCAACAATATATACATATATTTATGAAATCAACATGCCTTAAAAGCCAACTTCAGTAAAATCCTTTGAAAAATGTGTTTCAAACAATTTCAGAAATAAAAATACATGAAGAATTTAGTGTAAAATGAAATAAGTCATAAATAGCCCCTCGGGCTGAACATCATTCAGCACCTCACAGCCACTCAGTATCAGCCCCTCGGGCAACCTCACTGTCACTCATGCCTCCTAGTCACTCATCACTCGGTATTCGGCACTCGGCACTCGCACTCAGTAGGTACCTGCGCTCACTAGGGGTGTGTACAGACTCCGGAGGGCCTCCTTCATCCCAAGCGCTAATATCAAGCCACCTCGTGGCGTATCATATCCTCACAATCAGGCCCTCGACCTCACTCAGTCAGAAACTCTCAAAAGCCCCTCGGGCGTATAAGTAAAATGGGGTACTCAACCCAAAAACATCATTTTATATCTCAAAACAGTGTAAATAAGGCTGGGTTGCGAACTCAGTTAAACATAACATGACTGACTGTAAATCATAAATCAACAGTGAGGGAATAACAGTAAAAAGCACCCAAGGGGTCTAAACAAGTCGGCACGAGGCCCCAAACATGGCTTATATCCCAAATATATCAATAGTTTTAGAACACAATTTAACATATGATTTAGAGTAAAAATACGCAACTCAATAATTGCTGCGCAAAGGACCAAGTCCAATCCAAAAATCAGTGCGCTCCACATACTCGTCATTCGACATGTGCGCCATTCTAAAAACAGTGAGAAATACAAAGTCCGGGGTTTCATACCCTCAGGACAATATTTATCGCTATTACTTACCTCTACCGGGCCACAATACTAATCTGTGATGCTCTTGCCCCTTAAATCGGCTCCCGATTGCTCCGAATCTAACCAAAACCAGATTAAAATCATCAATATATGCTAAAGGAACATAACCCAATCGAAAACTATCAATTTATACATAATTCTTGAAATTCGGCCAAACCCGAGCCCACGTCTCAGAATTCGATAAAAATCGCGTCACAAGAATCCTTTCCCTCATCGCGTCTACTACATTCCTTAATTTATAAGTCTCAAATTTTTCAATCCCTAAACCCCCAATTTATGCCATTTAACCACAAATAGAAGCCTAATCCGTCACAAAATAGCATAAAAACGAGTTTATAATCCGGGAAACTTACCTCCACTGAAGATTCTCGAATTGCCCCTTCAATTTGCTCCCAAACCAGCGCAATCCCACATGCAAAATGAAAGAAATGCACAAAATTTCGTGGAGGCACCTATTTATACTGTCTGCCTAGTTAATCTGCACTTGCGGACAATTCTCCGCACCTGCAGTCTGAGGTGCGCACCTGCGAAATCCCACTAACAGTCCAAACATCGCAGCTGCCAGTCCCTTTCCGCACATGCGGCTTCGTAGGTGCGGCCCATGCCTCACTCCTGCGGATTTCTCCAGCATGGCCTCTTTTCGCACCTGCACAAGGATCTTCGCATATGCGGCTCCCCATCTGCATGTGCGGCCACACCAGTAAATTAACACCAGCAACTATTTTTCTGTAATTTCCCAAGTCCAGCCCTACGCTAACCATCTGAAATCAATCTCGAGCCCCTCGGGGCCCCAACCAAACATACCAACACATCTCATAACATCGTTCAAACTTATTCGAGCCTTCGAAACACCAAAAACAATGCAAAACACCAAAAACACATCAAATTCAAGCCTATGAACTTTAAAACTTCTAAATTTCGCCAATGATGTCGAAACCATCCAAAACACATCCGATTGACCTAAAAGTTTGCACACATATCCAAAATGACATTACAAACCTGCTCCAACTTTTGGAATTCCATTCCGACCCTGACAGCCTATTTTCCATTGCCCCCGGAAATCGCCAAAAACTAACTTTCGCCAATTCAAACCTAATTCTACATCGGACATCAAAACTTCTTTTCGAACACACTCCTAAGTCCCAAATCACCTAACAAATCTATACGAGCTATAAAATCTGCATTCCGAGGTTGTTTACTAATAAATCAACTGTCAGTTGACTTTCTTAACTATTAAGCTAATTTAAGAGACTAAGTGTCTCAGTTCTCACCACAACCACTCCGAACCCGAACCAACCAACACAACACAACATATATAGGCTAAGAAACATATGATAAAGCAGAAACAAGGGAAATGAGGCTAATCACACAGAACTACCAGCCAGGTCATTACAATTTACCATCGAGTTACGACCGGTTGGGCAGTCATGCATTTACCACCGGGCTTCGGCCGGTCGGGAATTTACCTCAAGTTGGACATTTATGTATAATTGTTTACCACTATTTGGGCAGTTATGTATGTACCACCGAGCTACGGCCGGTCGGGCAGTTACAACTGATCAGCTAGACAGTCATGCATCGATATGGATAATAGTTCCAAAGAGTTTATATATATACATATAAGTATAATAAGTATGCATATACGGTAGTACTTCAGAGGTTCAGTTGATTCTTATATCTCTTTCATTAATGTTGACTTATTATTATGTTCGGGTTCTACCTTACGTACTCAGTACATTATTCTTACTGATGTCTGTTTTGTTATGGACGCTGTATTTATGCCTGCAGGTATAGGTAATCAAATTGATGAGCCCTCATAGTCGACGAGGTTAGTATTCAATGATGGATTGGTAGGACTCCACTTCATTAGGAGTGCAGCCGAGTCTATAAGTCATCGTGTCATAGTTATGCTACAAACTTATGGGTAGGCCGGAGCCCTGCCCTATTTGATGTCGAATAATCTTAGAGGCTTTATAGACCTACAAGTTCATTATGTACAGTATGTCAGAGGCCTTGATGGCCTATATATATTTATGTGTTAAGTACAATGGTTTGGTGATACAATGTTTTCCAACTTACAGTTGTACAGTATGAGTTGTGGCCATGTTGGCCCATGATAGTTACAAAAGAAATGATTTCAGCCAACTCGACCTATGTATGTTCTAGTTTTCGTAGAACGATCATGAGTTACAAAGTGGTTCGCTTAGGCCAACACGACACCGGTTGCCAGCCACGCCTCCCCAAGTTTGGGGCGTGACAAAGTGGTATCAGAGCAGTCATGTCCTAGGGAGTCTACAAGACATGTCTAGTAGAGTCTTGTTTATGGTTGTGTTATGCACATACTTATAAGTAGGAGGCTACAAGACATTTAGGACTGTCACTCTTTCTTCTTACTCTAGGTATAGATCAGTTGTAAGAATTCGAACTCCTAAATTCTATTTTATTCGTAATACAACCATACCTACATCCAGAAAGATAGTTGGTAAGAGATTGAATGTGGTTATAGAAGATTCGCATATGCGCACATACAAGGACAGAGTCGTACATGCTACATGATAGAAGGTAGCAATAGTTACTAGATTGGAAGGATTTGAACCACAAATCGTGGTGTGAGAAACAGGCCTAAAGGGGGGAATGCTCTAGCCTTTGGAATTATTCACAAAATAGTTGCCTAGATGGCAAGGATAATATTATAATATTCGTAAGAGCTATGGGTTATGAGAGTGGTAAGCGCATGAGTCAACATTCGAGGATGAATGTTACAAAGGGGGGAATGATGTTACATCCCATGTTTTCGTACGTAAGAGTACGTCGTAAGTCAATTGATGTAAGCTCAGAAATGAAATCATCTTTAAAAAGTTTAGAAAGTAAGTTAATCATGTTACTGTGGAAGTTATTTATGATCATGAATAACAAGTACCAAGATTCTTGGAAGTCTTAGAAGCTAAACGAATTGAAGAAGATAAGTTTTGTCGAAAGTCGACAAGTTTGGTGTTACACCCTGTGCATCCTAAGGTGACGTATAATGAATGCTAGACTTGTTAATCATGATTTGAATGAGTTTAAACTAATAATATGACTATATATGATGCTTGGATTTAAGATATAAATTTTGGGAAAAAGTTGGATTTAACTGATGGAAAAATCGAGTTAAGATTTACCATGTAACGAGCCGTTTTGAGAAATTAAATTCGTAAGCTTTATGATGTCATTTTGGGACATATCTCATACCAAAATGAAGGTACTGGAAAAACGTTTCCAATGGTCCAAACCCATTTATTCATACGACATTGGGGTAGAGAGATATGGATTTTTAAAGTAGGGTCGCCAAATCACGTTGCCGCACTTCGGAGAAACTGGCAGGTTTATAGGCCAAGATACGACGCCATTTTCTCCCAATATATTGATATTTACACGGATATATTTATATAAAATTAATTCCCTATGATTCTAGTTTTGAACTTTGCAAATCGTTTACGAATACGATATCGGAGTAGAGAGATACAAGTATCCGAAGTGGCACTGCTCAAGCTGCAAGGTAGCTTGCCCACCTGCTTGGAGAATTGAGGCGTTGGTCTTATCCCCTAATAACCAGTCAACAATACAGATGTTGCTCACACAACAATCACTCCCAAGATCTCCAAAATCATCCTTAACATATTTCAAGATCAGAAGAACAAAACTCAAGGAGACAACAACTCAAATCATCATTAAAGATGTTAAAGATCACAAAAGAATGCTTCTATGGTGTTGTGGCGTGATTAAGAGCTATTGTGAGATAAGTTGAGATGGGGTTTCGAGTTGCAGCTGATGTGCATGGTATGTATAACATCTTCTTGATTGTACCTAAGTTTAATCTTTTGTTGGTTGTGTTATTTGAGTAAAAAAACCATAAGATGCATTTGAGTGAACATTTGACACAATTGTCTTTTTGGTTGGACTGTTTTGTGGCTCAATATATGGTTTGTGGTGCTGAAACTTGTGGTAAATAATTTGATAATGTTGTGTCTGGTGTTTTTAAGCTCTCCTATGTGTTAATCAAGTTTATTGAAGAAGAAAAGACGAAAAACAAGTGATTGACGATAAAAATTAAGGTGCTAGACGTATGAGGCTCTTTTGGATCGCATTTTGTGGATGTTTTAAACTAGAAATAATATGGTACATATAAGTATGATCTTTTGAATCTTGTAAACTAATTTATGCAATAAGAGTTGGATTCAATTCATATTTTGTTATGAGTAAAAACGAGTTTGCCGCTCAATATGATTGTTAAGATAATCGGAGAAACTCATATTGGATTATATTGTTGTTGTTGCTATTGTTAGTTATAGTGGTTGTTGTTGGGCTGTTGATGACCCTTGGTGGTATTTCGGATGTATTAAAAATAGGGAAGTTTCTGCCCCATTTTCCTTAATTCATACGACTAGCCAAATACTATGGTACAACATTATATGTTAATGACAATATCATTTCACTTGTTGTAGAAGAAAGAACTTGTGTTGAGCTAGGTTGAGTAATAAGGAAGAGATCATATAGGTATGTTAAGGATAATCCTTCTCTCATTTGGCATGAACCAAGTAACGATACGTAAACATAATGTTATTCTATATGTGGTTCTACTCTTAGCAGTTAATGATGTCTATGTTATTCATTCCTATAAAGGTGATATTCAAGCATGTCTAAGTATGTTCCTAAGTCTTTATTGAGGTATTTGATAAAGATGTTAATGTTTATAATATAGTGATATATACATCTTTATTTACCATTGTTCTAAGACCGGTCGGGCAGACATGCATCTTTATTTACCACCGAGCTACGGTCGGTCTGGTAGACATGCATCTTCATTTACCACCGAGCTACGGCCGGTCGGGCAATCATGTATTTACTAATGGGCTATGGCCGGTTAGGCAGTTACCACCGGTTGGAAAGTTATGTATCATTATTTACCACCGGTTGGGTAGTTATGCATTTACCGCCGAGCTACGGCCGGTCGGACAGTTATCACTGGTTAGTTGGGCAGTCATGCATCGATATGAATAATAGTTCCAAAGAGTTTATATATATACATATAAGTATAATAAATATGCATATATATTAGTACTTCAGAGGCTCATGTGATTCTTATATCTATTTCATTAATGCTGACTTATTATTATGTTTCAGTTCTCCCTTACGTACTCGGTACATTATTCGTACTGACGTCTTTTTTGTTGTAGATGATGCATTCACGCCTTCATGCATAGGTAATCAGTTTGACGAGCCCTCATAGTCGACAAGGTTAGCATTCAACGAAAGATTGGTAAGACTCCACTTCATTCGGAGTGCAGCTGAGTCTGTAAGTCGTCGTGTCAGAGTTATGCTACAAACTTATGAGTAGGCCAGGGCCTTGTCCCATTTGATGTCAAATAATCTTAGAGGTTTTGTAGATACAGAGGTTCATTATGTACAGTATTTCAGAGGACTTGACGGCCTTTATATATTCATGTGTTAAGTACGATGGTTTGCTGATACAGTGTTTTACCACTTACAGTTGTACAGTATGTGTTGTGGTCATGTTAGCCCATAATAGTTACAAAAGAAATGAGTTCAGCCAACTCGATCTATGTATGTTCTAGTTTTGGTAGAACGATCATGAGTTACAAAGTGGTTCGCTCGAGCCAGCACGACACCGGGTGCCAACCACGCCTCCCCGTGTTTGGGGCGTGACATAAATATTGAAGAAAGCATTAAATAAGTCATAACTAAGTAAATAATTCCATAAATTGATCCAAAAGTGGACTTATTTTGACATCTTTCAAAGACTGACTTTAGGCTCGAATCCACATCCTCTTGGACATGAAATTGGTCCATAAAGTAATTATAATACAAAGATAATCTATATCATTTAGACTTGATCTCTTCCTCCAAATTAATAGCTTATTTATTTGCACTTGAAGTCCAATGACATTATTTTGCAACTCTTTAGTTTGGGATCTTTTTAATTGCCTTCGTGGAGGTTCCACAACTTTATCCTTCTAATTGAACAGATTTGAGTTTCCTAGGATGAAATCATGCAGAGTGGATCAAAGGCACACAAAATATAATGGGCTAATGATTCCTAATAGCTCTTATGGATGGAATTTTTTGGCATCTTAGCTAGAGATGTCAAAACGATCCAGGCGAGTCCAAGCTTTACGAGCCGTTGAATTTGGTGGGTTAGGATGGGTTGGCCGCTACTTAGCCTTATACAAGGAATAAAGGTATTTTTAGCCGTATACAAATAATGAACCTTTGTCTTTGTAGTGCATGTCCCTTTTTCAGTACGCTTGCTGATAATGTACATGTTATTTTTGCATTTAAAGAAAAAATTTTAGTCTAGGGGGGGGGGGGGGG
>ML424993.1:43643-136452 GCA_005239525.1 Nicotiana knightiana
GGGTTTCGTGCTTTGATTCCACTTTTTCTCTTCCTTGCTCTTTCTTTGATCTCAAGCTCCTCAGGACTTGTGAGCTTTACCAGGTATCATGTTTTGTGAATCGTAAACCACGACATGCTTTGAGACATGGCGGCATCCTTCTATGAACAAATATTTATGTTAATGGATTTTTTTTTTAGGTATCCTCAAAAATTCTTCCCCAGTTTGATATAGCCATATCTTGCAGTTATGCTCGTTTGCATAGAATGATGAATTTGTTGTCAAATACCAAAATTTTGAGGAATCTAAAATTTTTTTCCTTGTTTCTATCTTGAAAGAGATATGAAATTTTATTGTAATGTGACCGAACACATATTGTTGCTTATGTATTCCCTATTAAATGGGAACTAGGCCAAGCGTAGTTCATATTTGAAACTTATATACTTTCTTAAGTGTAAGATTTATATAATCGAATAGTATTTATCGAAGTTCTGGTGAACGCTCCAAGGAACAAAGTGTGACTATGAGATTTAGCTTAGAAGGTCGCGGGACCATCTAAGACATGGACGAATATTTTTGAGTAAAGCAAACAAAGTGCCAAAAGTAAACACAAGGGTCTAATATACGTGGACTTCAAATAATATGTCTTGAATTACGAACTGAGATTGATTGTATGAGCAAGCGAAATGTTCTATATTTCATAATAGAATATTATGTTAGTTTGGTAAATTAGTATGAAGAACCAAAGTTAAGAAGGTTTCATATGACTCGAGTATTCTATAAGTTGAGATACTTAACGAATATCTAAAAATAACAATATTCGGATACTAGCCACAAGGAATGATCGTTACTAAGTTGAATGGAGAATAGCAGCAATAGGAAGATAAATATCTCATTTTGAAAAATTTATACCACACGAGGGCAATTAAAATGAAATATGACTTGAAAAAGAAATTACGCCATTAACTAAGACTTATGATAGATCAGTCATGTTATGTAATCGGCGCATGAAATATTCCATTAAAGCAATATCGAAGATTATGCCCATGGAATTGAAAGATATTTTGTTCATGCCACGATTTGCGTGATTTGAGCCTAAGAGTAGAAGTATAAGAAAGGTTCTATAATTGATAATATTAGGCGTGAAGTGATTTTGAAATAATATGTCATGAGTACTTTGAAATAAATAGCAAGCGAATAAATATGGACATGTAAGCGAAAAAGTAGATATAAATATGTGTAAGGACTCGTAAAATTTTGTCAAGGATTTATGTTATTATGGTGCCAAGGTAAGCTAACCACAGTACAAATTTTTGGATTGTGCAATGCATCATGGAGTTGGAAGAAAAATTTCCAGAAAATGGCGATTTTATGGTCCATTATGCTATCGCGGATCTGTTTCACTAATCTCGGAATGAATCAGAAGCAACTCAAATTTGAGGGACATTTTGTTGTCCATTATGCTACCGTGGATCTGTTCTGCTGCCGCAGAATGCATCACGGATTTGTTTCGCTAACCGCTTATCCGTCGCGGATCTGACTAGACGCAACCCAGATTTTGAAGAAAATTTTCTGGCTATTCCACTGATCGCAGATCCATTCTGCTACCGCGGAATTGCATCGCAAAATTTATAGGGGGTTATTTTTTGAAATTTTCTAATCCGACTCTATTTTGATATAAGGCCTTAGGGGGTCGTTATAGAAGGTATAGCCTGAGGTTTTAAAGAGAGGAAATAAATTTAGAGAGAGAGAGGGAGAAGCTCTATCAATTCTAATCCTCAAATGTTTGATCTAATCTTGGGAATTCTAGAAAGAAAGACCTAAAGTCTTCTATTAAAGAGTTAAGACCTTACCCCAGCTCGCATGCAATGTCCTACTATGCATATGAGTAAGATCTTATTATATTGGAAGTTTATGGGATGGTGATCAATAGGCTAGCCCTCTCTTTCGAATTTGGGGTGTGGTTTTTGATTTACGGGTGTTTTATCGTGTATGCATCTATCAATGAGGGTGATATGGATGATGTTGAACTATCATGGGTAGATTATTGTTTGAAATTGGTTGTGGAATGGATGAATTCCACCGTAAAAACCTTGTAGTCAAAATTTGCACACTTAATATTTGATGAAATGTCAATAATGGCTAAACGTGTGAACGCCTCCCTAATAGTTGTTCAATTTGATTACGTTGCTATATATTGAAGTGTTAAGAGTGCTGGACTGTTGCATTAATCCTAAGTGTTTAGAGCACTTGAGAAATGATTTGAGTAATTATACATTCGATAGATTAAAACATTTGTGATGAATTAGTATAATAAGGATGGTAGCTGGTCAAAACGTACTTGGAATTCATTAGGAAATCATGAAAATTTTATTCTATGGTATGCGTTTAGCGAACATACATCAATTGATATTTCCTTAGGATTAATGCAAGGTCAAACAACTATTAGGGAGACCGTTGCAATAAGTTTGGAAGAATGAATTTCATGTTTGAAGGTTTAAGTTGGAAGACTTGACCAAGTTTGACCTTTTAGTATTTGACCTTGTATTGAAGTTTCTATGCTTCCATAAGGTCCGGATGGTGATTTTGGACTTTTTTCGTATGCCCCGATTTGCATTTGGATATTTCTAGAAGGTTGTGGCACTAATTGGCAAAAGTTAAAAATTTGAAGGATTGGAAAGGTTATAAGTTTGATCGGGAGTTGACTATGATTAAATCGGGTTTGGATTGTTGTTTCGGGAATTGAAATAGTTTTTTTATGTTATTTGGTACTCGTGTGCACAATTTGAGTTTATTCCAGGTTGATATGATAAGGTTCGACACGAGTTTTGGATGTTCTACAGTTCATTAAGTTTTATTTGAGGTGCGATTCTTTTTTTCGAAATTGTTATGCGTTATTTGAGGCCTGTAGTAGGTTCGTGTTAGGTTATGAGACTTGTTGGTATATTCGGATAGGGTCCCGAGGGGCTTGGGCGTATTTCAGATTGATTTCGGACCATTTTTATTCATGTTTTCATTGCTGGTTGCTGCTAGTTGCTGCTGGTTTCTGATGCCTCGATAGTCCTTTGTGATCGTGAAGCAATGATCGCCTAGAGGAAATCTGGAGCTAGGCATTTTCTTCATCGCAGTCGCGATTGGATGGCCGTGTTCGCGTACTGTTTTGGGCTAAGATAGCAGAATGCTAGTTATCTATTCGCGATCGCATAGTGCATTTCCAGGAGCATTGCTTTTTCTTCTTCTCGATCGCTATGGTATTTCCGCAATCGCGATTCATTGATTTTCCCAGTGATTATAAGTACGCTAATTTTTGAAGTTTTTACCATTTTTACATATTTGGAGCTATGGAGCTCTTATTAAGACTATTGTTGAAGCGAATAACCCCATATGGATTGGGGTAAGTGTTCTCTAGTCGGTTTGATTTTATTTCATGAAGCTTTTCTCATTTTTTTCATTTGGTTGATGAATTTAAAAGTGAAATTTAGGGGGTTTTGTCTAAAGTTTCATGGAATGAATTTTTGAGTTTTGAACATCGATTCAGAGACGGATTTGAGTAAAACTAGTATGGTTGGACTCATAATTTGTATGTTTTATCGGGTTTCGAGGTGTGGACCCGAGTTTGACTTTTTGGTTGACTTTGGGGCTTTTGATTAAAGATTCGACCTTTATCAATTGGGTTTGTTTCCTTAGGTATTATTTGATGTATTGCAGTTGCTTTTATGTAGTTTGGTGTTGTTCAGAGGTCGGTACATGCGGGATGGCATTTTCTGAGCATCAGTTGGCTTGCTCGGTATTAGATTTGGCTTATTCGAGGTAAGTATCACTTCTAAACTTGGTGCTGAGGGTATGAACCCCTGAATGCACGTGTTATGTCTTGGTGTTGAGGTGACGCGCATGGTAGGTGGCGGGCATGTGGGCGTGCACCGTGTGAATCATGACTCGATTGATTCTGTGGTACTATGTAGTGGCCAAATCTTTTTTCTACTCATGAAATGCCTACGTGCTAGAGTAATTACGATGTGATCCGTGTTAAAAACCATGTCTAAGGCTATATGCTTATTGTTGAGACCCACTGAGGTTATTTTTGTTGTTGAGTTATTTACTTACTTAGGAATTACATACTCAGTCATATTCATCCATTGCATATCATATCTCAGTATCTATTGCCATTTATTGATACATCATATAATAATTATTTAGGTCGATTTTCATGATATTGTGAGCCCGAGAGACTGGAGAGATTGATGACTGGGTTGAGGCCTGAGAGCCAGATTGTGAGTGATATTGATGGGATTGGGTTGCACGCCACAACATGTATTATTGATTCTTTGCAGGATCAGGCTACATGCCGCAACATGCCATATTGATTAATATCAGGGCTAGCTTATTATAGCGCTTGGGATGTATCTGCCCCTCTGGAGTGTGCACACCCACAGTGAGCATAGTTTCTATTGATTCACAATGGGATCAGGTTGCGAGCCGCAGTAGAATTTATTAGCATTTGGGTTAGATGTGCCCTGTACAGTGTTTAGTGACTGAGTGTGCTAAGTGATTGAGCGTGATGAATGGGAGTGTGAACCTTGATAGTGAGTACTCTAAGAGTGTGATTACATGAATTCATCACTGTGACTCACTGCATCTGACATGCATACTTGACAAAAGGCATAAAGATGTATTTCCTCATGGTACACGATTTTGTGACATTTAGGAATTCACATGCACATTGACACGTAGTGTAACAACCCGACAGGTCACTTTGAAAATATTAGCCCCGATCCTCTATTTATTGCTCCCTCTAATTAATTTTGTGGTTTTGTGGCTCGACAGGAGATTTGGTTTTTCGTTTCGGAGAGAAATGGGACACATAGTCCTTACATTAGAAGTTTAAGTCATAGGAGTCGACTGTAACGTATTAAGACAACTCAGGAACAGAGTTTGGATGGTTCCTATAGCTCCGTAGGGTGATTTTGGTTTTAGAATCATGTCCAGGTGTTGATTTGAAGGTTCGTATATGATTTCAGTGTTAATTGGCGAAAATGGAAAAGTTGGAAGACTTTGGAAAGTTTGATCGGGAGTGGACTTTTTGACATCGGGATTGGATTTCGGTTCTGGAAGTTGGAGTTGGTACGTTATGTCAAATGTGACTTGTGTGAAAAATTTAAGGTCAATCGGACGTGTTTGATAGATTTCAGCATCGAATGTGGAATTTAGATATTCATACGTTCTTTGGCTCGAATCGTGGTTTTAGCATTGATTGATGTGATTTGAAGGCTTGACTAAGTTCGTATTCTATTTTAGGACTTGTTGGTATAATTTTTTGAGGTCCCGGGGGCTTCAGATGTGAATCGGACCATGTTCGGCGCATTCAGAACATTTTTGGGGTTGCAGAAACTCTTGTTCTTCCAGTTCAGGTTTCCTCTTATGCGATTCCGGAAGAGGGGATGCGATCACGAAGGTCTGAGATATGCAGTCATGGTTTTTGTTCTATGCGATCGTATGAATGTATCTACGATTGCGAAGTTTTTACTAGCTAGTGAATCGTGAACGCGTGGTCTTTTCCGCATTCGCAGTGAAGAAAAGGAGGACTGGGAAGTGGGCGCTTGGCTCTAAACGGTCGTGTAGTGGCACACACGATCGCGTGGCTTTGGGTGAAGTCCTCTTCATGTTTGTGTGGTTCCAATCGTATTCACATAGGTCCTTTTGTTGGGGCAGCTTAATTTGTTCTACATGATCGCGTAGTGTAAACACCTGGGCAGCAGAACTTAAATCTCAAAATCGAGGGTTATGTCATTTTCACCATTTGGACTTGAGAGCTCGAATTTAGGAGATATTTTGGGAGATTTTCTGAAGGATTGTCGGGGTAAGTGTTCCTAACTCGTTTGGGATTAATTTTCACTAATCTATCTTTGATTTTCTCATCTAACTAAGGATTTGGGGTGGAAAAATTGAGAAAAAAAGTGTGAAAGTTCTTAGGCCAAATTTTTGGGTTTTGAATGTCTAAATGAGGTCAGATTTGGATAATTCTCGTATGGTTGGACTTGATATCGAATGGGTGTTCGAATTTTATAATTTTTGTCTGGTTCCGAGATGTGTGCCCAGATTCACTCTACGTAATTTTATTATTTATATTAGCTTCCTATAGTAATATTTATAGCACGTAGTTATTTTTTGCCAGATTGAGCCGTTCGGAGTCAGAAAATCGAGGGAAAGGCCTTCTTATCGATTAGTTGAGCGAGGTTTGATGTAAGTTACTTGTCTAACCTTGTGTCGAGGAAATTCCCCTTATGGCATGGTATTGTTGTGATAATATTTGATATGTTAGGGCCATGTACGCGAGGTGACGAGTGCGTACGCGGGCTAAATGTTGAAATTTCGGTTTTATCTAAGTAGTTTCCTTTTTATGCCTTAACTGAGTTGCTCTAGCACGCACAGTTATCATGTTTCGCCTAATTTCACCTGTCCACTTGTCTTATCTCTTATTTGCAATGTGCATTAACTGCATAGTTGAATTACCTATTTTCTTGATTCCATATTCCTTATTTAACATTGGGATTCTTTAATTGAAATTGCTATCCTTGAAATATGATTGTTTGAGTTGTAATGTTTTGGTTTCCATAAATTATTGTTGAGATGATTGGTTGATTGTTATTGTTGCAGGAGGTTTCTACCGTGTGGTTGTTATTGTTTGCATGAGGTTTCATCCGTTTTGTTGTGATTATTGATACACATTCGGCGGTATAAGGTTTGGGTGTTGAAACGCATGCGGTGAAGTAAAGTGGTCTTGATACGCGTGGCTAGTAGGGGAACTACTAGAAGTCATGCGGTGTGATAATGTTTGGCTAACCCGCGGGATGCTATTTCGGTAAAAACGATTTCAAAAACAAACTATAAGGCTCCCGTAGTGATATTAAGAAAGATTGTGAGATACTTAATTTTGGAACTACGAGGCGGTACCTCGAGAGTGCCCTTGTTGATTTCCTATATTTGTTGTATTGGTTGTTGTTGTTTTTCCTTAACTGGTAAGATTTTTGCTTTCTTTCATGTTGTAATTGTCATTCTCTGATTCCGTGTTATTACCTTGCATGAATTCTCATTGTTTCACTACTCTGCCAGTTGATTATCTTATTATATCTTCTACCTTGCTTATAAATTCTAGTAAGGCCCTAACCTGACCTCGTCACTACTCTACCAAGGTGCGCTTTGGAACTTACTGGGCACCGTTGTGGTGTATTCATAACACTTTCCTGCACATCATTTTGTGCAAATCCTGGTATTTCCTAACAGACTAGATATCACCGATCTAGTGAGTGTGTGGCGACGTCAAGGTATATCTGCCAGCGTCCGCATACCTCAGAGTGCCCCTTTACCTTTATTTTTTTGTTTTTCTTGATCCTCATCCGACTCTAATGTATAGAGATATTTAGTATTTCTCTATAGATCTTGTGACTTGTTTCTACTAGTTTTTGGGAGTTGTATTTATTTTTAATTGTAGTTTTTATTTATTTTAGTTGTTGAGGTTTGAGTTTCAGCTTTAATTAAGTTATTCCGCATAACTGTTAGGCTTACCTAGTCATAGGACTAGGTGCCGTCACGATATTCTTTAGAGGAAAATTGAGGTCGTGACACGTAGGCATAGAGATGTATTTTCCTCATGCTATCAAACAATGAATCATCTTACTTATTGTTGAAAGTTTTTGGAAACAATCACAGCTTTTCTGTCTTACTCATAATTTGGTGATTTCAGTGAAGGAAATGGGCTTTACTGTTATACTTGAAAAGCATGACTATTTTCTGTAACTATGAACTAAATGAGTATCAAATCTCTGAGATATTCCTTATACTACTTTTATTATATTGTTATGAGCTATCGTTGGCTATTGATGTTGGACTCCGACCCTTTTCCCATCTAGTCACTACTTTCAACCTAAGGTTAGGTTTATAACATCGAGTGAGGGGATCAAGGTAGATCCCAAGAAGATTGAAGCAATGCAAAGTTAGCCCAGACCGTCCTTAGCTATGGACATTTATAGTTTTCTTGGTTTGGCGGTTTATTACTGTCGATTTGTAGAGGGTTTCTCATCTATTTAACCACGTATGACCAGGCTGACCCAGAAGGGTTCTCCGTTCAGGTGGACTGAGGAGTCTGAGGAGAGCTTTCAAATGCTCAAGACAGCTTTGACTACAACCCCAGTGTTGGTATTCCTTACTAGTTCAGGGTCCTATATGGTGTATTGTGATGTTTCGTGCATTGATCTCGGTGCGTTATTGATGCAGAATCGTAGGGTGATTGCCTACGCGTCTAGACATCTGAAGGTGCACGAAAAGAACTATCTTGTCCACGACCTCGTGTTAGCAGAAATAGTTCATGCTTTGAAGATTTGGCGGCACTATTTGTACGGTGTCCCTTGTGAGGTCTACACCGATCACCAAAATCTACAACATCTGTTTAAGCAAAAAGATCTTAACTTGCGACAGCGTAGGTGTTGGAGTTGCTTAAGGACTATGACATCACCATTCTCTATCATCTCGGTAAGGCCAATATGGTGGTCGATGCCTTGAGTCATAAGGCGGAAATTATAGGGAGCTTAGTATATTTACCAGTAGCAGAGAGGCCTTTAGCCTTGGATGTTCAGGCCTTAGCCAATTATTTTCTCATAATGGATGTTTCCGAGTCGAGCCGAGTTTTGCCTTGTGTGGTTTCTCAATCTTCTCTTTATGATCGTATCAGAGAGCGTCAGTATGATCACCCCCATCTTCTTACCCTCAAGGACACGGTTTAGCACGGCGATGCCAATGAGGTACTATTAGGGAGGATGGTGTATTATAGATGTAAGGCAGGCTATGTGTGCCGAATGTAGATGGCTTGCATGAGTTGATTCTCCAGGAGGCTCACAGTTTGTGGTACTCCATTCATCCAGGTGCCGTGAAGATGTATCAGGACTTGAGGCAGCAATATTGGTGGAGGCGGATGAAGAAGGACATAGTGGAATATGTAGTTCAGTGCCTAAATTTTTAGCAAGTGAAGTATGAGCATCAACGGCTGGGTGGATTGCCTCGGAGGAAGTTTGATGCAGTATGGGTGATTGTGGATAGATTAATCAAGTCATCTATTTCATTCCTGTGATTACTACTTATTCTTCAGAGCAGCTGGCTTAGGTTCATATTCGCGAGATTGTCATGCTTCATGATGTTCCGATATCTATCATCTCTGACCGGGGTACGCAATTTATATCGCAGTTCTAGAGAGCCGTATTAGATGAATTGGCATGCGGGCGGAGTTGAGTACAACATTCCACCCTTAGATGGACGGACAATCCGAGCGCACTATTCAGATATTGGATGATATGCTCCGGGCGTGTGTGATGGCTTTGGGGGTTCTTGGGATAAATTATCGCTACTTGTAGAGTTTTCCTACAACAACAATTATGATTCGAGCATCCAAATGGCGCCGTATGAGGCTTTATATGGTAGGCGGTGCCGGTCTCCGGTGGGTTGGTTTGAGCCTGGTGAGTCGAGGCTATTGGGTACAGATTTAGTTCAGGATGTTTTCAAAAAGGTTAAATCGATTCAAGATTGACTTCGTACAGCCCAATCCAGACAGAAGATTTATGCGGATCAGAAATCTCGTGACGTTGCATTCATGGTTGGGGAGCGGGTCTTGCTTCGGGTTTCTCCCATGAATGGTGTTATGAGGTTCAGAAAGAAGGGAAAGTAGAGCCCGAGGTATATCAGACCTTTTGAGATTCTTGACAGGGTTGGAGAGGTGGCTTACATACTTGCACTACCACCTACACTCTCTTCAGTTTGTCTATTGTTCCATGTTTCCATGCTCCGGAAGTATCACAGTGACCCGTTTCATGTGTTAAACTTCAGCTCAGTCTAATTGGACAAGGATTTATCTTATGTTGAGGAGTCGGTGGCCATTTTGGATAGGCATGTTCGAAAGTTGAGGTCGAAGAACATCACTTCAATGATGGTTCAGTGGTGGGGTCATCCAATCGAGGAGGATACTTGGGAGATCGAGCATGATATGCGCAACCGCTATCCTGATATTTTCACCACTTCATGTGTGTCTCTATACTTGTTCGAGGACGAACGTTTTCTTTAAGAGGGGGAGGATATAACTACCTGGCCAGTCGTTTTGAGAGTATTATCCCCTATTTATTACTCCCTCTATCTTTTTGTGGCTCGTTGGGAGGTTCGATTTTTGGTTTCGGAGAAATATAGGACACATAGTCCCTAAATTGGAAGTTTAAGACATAGGAGTCGAACGTAGTTCAAATTTTGTGAAGACGACTCCGAAATGGAGTTTTGATGGCTCCAATAGCTCCATTAGGTGATTTTGATCATAGGAGCGTGTCCAGACGTTGATTTGGAGGTCCCTAGGTCATTTAAGTGTTAAATGGAGAACGTGGAAAAGTTGGAAGATTTTGGAAGGTTTTGGCAAGGAGTGAACTTTTTGATATCGGGGTCGGATTCCGATTTCAAAAGTTGGAGTAGGTCCATAATGTCAAATGTGACTTGTGTGCAAAATCTGAGGTCAATCAGACGTGTTTTGATAGGTTTTGGTGTTGAATGTAGAATTTAGAACTTCATAAGTTCTTAGGCTTTAATCGATGCGCGATACGTGTTTTTAGCATTTTTTGATATGATTTTAGTGCTCGGCTAAGTTTGTATGATGATTTAGGACTTGTGGGTATAATTGGTTGATGTCCCGGGGGCCTTGGGTAAGATTCATCATGTTCGGCGCATTCAAAATATTTTTGTCATTGTAGAAATTCTGGTTCTTCCAGTTCTGGTTTCCTCTTATGCGATCGTGGAAGAGGGGACGCGATCGCGAAGGTCTGATATTGGCAGTCAGGGTTTTTGTTCTATGCGATCGCACGAATGCATCTGCGATTGCGAACGTTGCATGGGCCACTGAATCGCGAATGCGTGGTCTTTGTCGTGTTCATCGTGAAGAAATGGAGGACTGGGCAGTGGGCACTTGGCTCTACGCGGTCGCATAGTGGCGCAGGTGATTGCGTGGCCTTGGGTGAAGTCCTCTCCCCGTTCACGTGGTTCCAACCGCGTTCCTGTAGGTCCTTTTTTTCGGGCAGCTATCTTTGTTCTATGCCATCACATGTGAAGTTCCGCGATCGCGTAGTGTAAACACCTGAGCAGCAAAACTTAAATCTCAGAATCGAGGGTTGTGTCATTTTTCACCATCGCGACTTGAGAGCTCTGATTTAGGAGATATATTGGGAGTTTTCCAAAGGGATTGTTGGGGTAAGTATTCCTAACTCGTTTTTGATTATTTTCCACTAATCTATCTTCGATTTCCTAATCTAATTAAGGATTTGAGGTGGAAAAATTGGGAAAAAGTATGAAAGTTCTTTGGTCGAATTTTTTGGTTATGAAAGGCTAAATGATGTCGGATTTGGAATATTCTTCTATGATTGGACTCGATATTGAATGGTCGTTCAAATTTTATAATTATGGCCGGGTTCAAGACGTGGGCCCGGGTTGACTTTTTGGGGTAAGTTTTTAAAATCTTGAAAAATCATAATTTTATTATTTGGATTAGCTCCCTATTGTTATATTTAGAGTATGTAATTGTTTTTTCTAGATTTGAGCTGTTTTGAGTCGGAAAATCTAGGGAAATGCCTTCTTATCGATTGATTGAGCGAGGTTTGAGGTAATTGACTTGTCTAACCTTGTGTCGGGGAAATTCCTCTTAGTATTTGGTATTGTTGTGATAATATTTGATATGTGAGGGCCATGTACGCGTGGTGACGAGTCCATACGCGGGCTAAATGCTGAAATTCTGGTTTTATATAAGTAGTTTCTTTTTTATGCCTTAATTGAGTTACTCTAGAATGTATAGTTATCATGTTTAGTATAATTTCACATGTCCACTTATCCTATCTCTTATTTGCAACGTGTACTACCTGCTTAGTTGAATTACCTGTTTTCTTGGTTCCATATTCCTTATTTAATTGTGGGATTCTGTAACGACCCGATCAGTCGTTCCGAGAGTTTTAGCCTCGTTTCCCCCGTTTCTTCTCCATTATATGTAGTTCATCTCTTTCATGTTGTGTTAGGTTTATTGGTTCGGGTTCGGCATGGTTGTGGAGATAAATGAGACACTTAGTCACTTAAGTTAGTTATTTAGTTGGAAAAGTCAACCAGAAGTTGACTTATGGGTAAACGATCTCGGAATTTGGTTTTATGGTTCAGATAGCTTTGTTAGGTGATTTTGGACTTAGGAGCGTGTTCAGAATGTTATTCAGAGGTCTGTGGTTGAATTAGGCTTGAATTGGCAAAATTAGATTTTTAGTGATTTTTGGTCGGCAGTGGAAAATTAGCTATCGAGATTGGAATGGAATTCTGGGAGTTGGAATAGTTTTGTAGTGTTGTTTGTGATGTGTGTGCAAAATTTCAGGTCAATCAGACATGGTTTGGTTGGTTTCGGCATCTATGGCGAACTTCGGAAGTTTAGAAATCCTTAGGCTTGAATTCGGGGTTAATTTGGTATTTTTGATGTTGTTTTGGGTGATTCGAAGGCTCGACTAAGTTTGTGTGATGTTATGGGATGTGTTGGTATGTTTTAGTTGAGTTCCCGAGGGTCTCTAGTGAGTTTCGGGTTGTTTCAAACTATTTCTAGGCCATTTCTAGTTGTTGGTTTTTGGCTTCAGGGGTGTACAGTGCGATAGCATAGATCTGGCAGCGTTAGCATAGAGAAAAATTGGAAAAATCTAGTTGTGCAATGATATCGCATAAGTCTTCCCGTGATCGCATAGAGTAAAATTTTTGCTGCATTGTCCCAACTTTAGAAGCTTATAACTCATAATCTATACGGAATTTGAAGATAATCCAATTATGAAGAAAGTTGTAGCCCTTGATGTCTAGTTTTCAGAAAGTTAAACCAATTATAATTTGGAGTTTTTTACAAAAGGTTATGACCATTATACTAGAGGCTATCTGGAAGAGTTATATTTTACGCGATCGCATGGGAAAGGCCGTGATCGCATAAGGTAAAAGAAGGGCTGGTAAATTTTGCTCATCGCGAACGCGAGGCATAGGTCGTGTTCGTATAGAGTGATCTGGACAGAACTATTTAAACCCCTCCTTCGCGAATTTCAGTCCATTTTTCACAGTTGTTGAGCGGTTTTGAAGCTGTTTGAGAGGGATTGAAGAGGGAATCAAAAGGAAACACTTTGAGGTAAGATTTTTGACTTCAATACTCTATTATATGTTGATTTATGAGTAATTAAACCTGAAATTAGTGGAATTTAAACCCAAAAATTGGAGAATTAGGGTTTATGATTTACAGACCTTTGATTGAGGTTTGAGGGGCCATTTGACGTCCGATTTTGATGTTCTTAGTATGTACGGACTCGTGGGAGAATAAGGATACATGTGATGTAATTTTTATTATATTCCGAGATGTGGACTCGGGGGCCGGTTTGAGCCGAATTCGGAATTTTTGGTCTAATTTCATAATTTTCATGTGGAACTCATTCCTTTAGCGTATATTGATTGTATAATCTGATTTTGACTAGATTTGGAGAAATCGGAGGTCGATTCGAGGGGCAAGAGCATCGCGGATTAGTATTCGGGCCGGTTTGAGGTAAGTAACGATTGTAAATCTAGACCCGAGGGTATGAAACCCTGATATTTCGTATTGTTGTGATAAATGGGGTGACACACATGCTAGGTGACGAGCATGTGGGCGTGTACCGATAGGGATTATGACATGGTCAGTCCCGTGGAGACTATTAATCCATGTGTTTGATTTTAAAATCATATGATATCCTGTATTTTGGAGGTTTATATTATATTATGGGCTGTATGCCATGTTTGGGGCCTTGTGCCGACCTGTTTTAACCCTCAGGGGTATTTTTCCCACTATTCTCACACTATTCTTGATAGAAAAATTATGAATATTGGTTGTTGTTTATCATTGTTAACCCCCTGTTTTTGAATACTGAGAGTTATCTTGGACTGAGTCCCGTGAGTTGTGATGAGTTTTCCCGAATGGCTTGTGAGTGTGAGTGAGTGAGGCTGAGAATCAAGTTTTTGAGGATAGTTATAGATCGGGCTGCACGCCACAGTAATATATATTATGGATCGGGCTGTACGCCGCAACGGGTTACTATTATGGATCGGACAGCACACCGCAGCGGGTTACTATTATGGATCGGGCTGCATGCCGCATCGGGTTACTATTATGGATCGGGCTGCACACTGCAGCGGGTTACTATTATGGATCGGGCTGCACGCCATACCGGTTACTATTATGGATCGGGTTGCACGCCACAACGAGTTACTATTATGGATCGGGTTGCAGTTATATATGGTACATGTTGAGTGAGAGTGTTGAGTGTGAGCATTGAGCTATGAGAGTAAAGTCATGAGTGACTGAGAGGCTTGCCCGATATGCTTATTCGTGAGTGACATTGTGCCCGAGCGGCTGATATTTTACGAAACTACTGTTTTTGCTCTTTTTTACACTGATCCTCAGTTGAAAAATGTTGAACAAATGTTTATACGAATTATAAAATGGAAAATCGGAGTTTTTATGAAATATTCGGAATGTAGATTCCTGACATGAGTTTAATCACTTCTACTGTTGCTTATTATATGGTTTTTACATGATCTTAAAAATGCTTGTCACTGCACTCAAGTCTTTAGTTATGGTTGTTACTTACTGAGTTGGCGTACTCATGTTAGTCCCTGCACCTTGTGTGCAGATTCAAGTACCGGGGAAGAGCGATAGTTCAGCTACCCCAGTTGGAGCATTGTTCAGAGATTGTGAGGTAGCTGCTCGGCATCCACAGCCTACTATTTCTCCTTCCTACTCTGTCATTTTACTTTACTTTCCAAACTTGTTGTAGTAGAGAATTAGTATTAGACTATATCACTTCTTAGATGCTCATGACGGTTGACTCCAAATGTTGGGGCTGTGTTTAGACATTCTGATCATTTTTATTGTTTTGAAATGCTTAAAAGTGGAAATTTTTATGAAACATAGGATAATTTATGTATTAAATGGGAACCTTATGATATTTTCAGTAAATTTGGCTAGCCTAGTACCATGATAGGCGCCATCAAGGGCAGTTTAGATTTGGGGTCGTGACAGATTCTTTACTTGAAATTTCTATCCTTGAAATATCATCGTTTCAGTTGTTATGTTTTGGTTTCCGTGAAGTATTGTTGAGATGATTGGTTGGTAGTTATTGTTGCACGAGGTTTTTCCATGAGGTTGTTATTGTTTGCACGAGGTTTTAGCCGTGCCGTTGTGATTATGATATGCATGCAGTAGTATAAGGTTTGGCTGTTAAGATGCATGTGATGAGATAAAGTGGGCTTGATACTCGTGGCTAGTAGAGGAACTACTAGAAGTCATGCGGTGTGATAAGATTGGATAGAATGCGAGATACAATTTAGGGAAAACCCATTTTTAAAAAAAACTATAAGGTTCCCAAGATGATATAAGGAAAGATTGTGAGATATTTTCTTTTGAGACTACGAGGCGGTACCTCAGGAGTGCCCCTGTTGATTTCCTCTATTTTCTGTATTGGTTGTTGTTGTCTTTCCTTAACTTGTAAGATTTTTGCTTCCTTTCATGTTGTAATTTTCTTTCAATGATTCCGCGTATTGCCTTCCGTGAATCCTCATTGTTTCACCTCTCTGTCATTTTATTATCTTATTATGTTTTCTACCTTGTTTCGTATAAATTCTAGTAGGGCCTGACCTGACCTCATCACTACTCTACCGAGGTTAGACTTGGCACTTACTGGGTACCATTGTGGTATATTCATACTACTCTCCTGCACATCGTGTTGTGCATATCCAGGTACTTCCTACCAGACCAGTATAAGTGAGCTATTGAGTGCGTGGCAAATTCAAGGTATATCTTCTAGCGTTCGCATACCTCGGACTTCCCCTCTACCTTTATTTTAATGTTTTTCCTAATCCTCATTACACTCTGATGTACATAGATATTTATTATTTCCCTTTAGAACTTGTGACTTGTTTCTGCCGGGTTTTAGGAGTTGTAATTATTTTTAATTGCAACTTTTTTTATTTCAGATGTTGAAGTTTGAGTTTCAGCCTAATATTCAATTATTCCGCATAATTATTAGGTTTACCTAGTTTTAGAGACTAGTTGCCATCTTGACATCCTATGGAGGGAAATTTGGGTCGTGACACGTAGGCATAGAGATGTATTTTCCTCATGCTATCAAACAATGAAACATCTTACTTATTGTTGAATGTTTTTGGAAAAAATCACAGTTTTTCTTTCTTACTCATACTTTGGTGATTTCAGTGACGGAATTTGGCTTTACTATTATACTTGAAAAGGATGACTATTTTTCGTAACTATGAACTAATTGATTATCAAATCTCTGGGATATTTTGTATACTACTTTTATTATATTGTTATGAGCTATCATTGGCTATTGGTGTTGGAATCCGACCTTTTTCCCAGCTAGTCACTACTTTCAACCTAAGGTTAGGTTTGTTACTTATTGAGTACATGGGGTCAGTTGTACTCATATTACACTTCTGCATCTTGCGTACATATTTTTTATGCTGATGTTGCTATGTATGGAGGGAGCTGCCATTGAAGGCGTACCTGCATTCCGGTCATTGCTGCCTTTTGTTCTTGGTAGATTCAGAATTTTAATTTGTTCATGTATATTTCAAACAAATGATGTATTTATTTCATACCAGCTTTGTGACTCTAAATCTTAGAAGCTCATGATTTGTACTACCAGTCATTAGAAATTCATTATATAAAAGTTCAGTTATATTATCATTAAATTTCTCAGTAAAACTCAATGAATTGGATTATTGTTACTAATTGGCTTACCTAGCGGGTTGGGTTAGATGCCATCACGACTAGTTGGAGTTTGGATCATAAAAAGTAGGTATCACATTTCTAGGTTCATAGGTTCTACGAGTCATGAGAAAGTGTCTAGTAGAGTCTTGCAGAGCGGTATGATGATGTACATACCTATCTTCGAGAGGCTATAGGGAATTTAGGATATACTTCCCATCTTTATTTCCTTTTCGTGCGACATTAATTCACCTTGAAGCTTAACACTTTGAATCCCTTCCACTCACTCGTATGCGTATGTGAGCGCTCGGTATCAGCTGTGTATTAACATCTTGTGAATTCCATGGATGAGGTGCTAGTTAAGTTTTTGGTGTTTTGGTGTTGGACCAGTATGGAAGACTTGAGGCAAGGTTTAGACCGCAACTTAGGATCGGTAGTTTTAGTTGTGTGAGTATATACTTTTGGACTTATATGTCTGGTAGTGTTCCTATGAGTGGAACTTATGGCTCGGTGTATGCTTGGATGGCTATATGATGAAGTATGATGTGACTGGATGTGTTCAGATGGTTTGAATGTGACGAGAAGAGTTTGCTTGGGTACAATCTCAAGACATGAGCGTGTTGAGGGATGTTTCATGTTGTTCATTCGGCGGGAGAAGTAGATTCTTATGTTATGTTGACGAGCTCAGACTCAAGATGATTAGTGAATGCTTAGTGGTTATGGCTATGGTAGGACATAAGATCTTCCAGTTTGAGGCTAAGCAGGTGGGTTATCTCCCGCGGGGTTTCCTGAGGATCGTGTGATCTTTATGTTGTTTTTGTGGAGAGTTTTCTCTTACTAGTGGATTATATGTGTTCCAACTTGAGTTTGGATCGCTTGAGGGAGTTAGCTTCACTGTAACAAGGACGCATGCGAGTTTCATAGATGATTTGAACTATTAGATGGTTTGTGTTACATGAGCTTATAAAGGAGTAAGTTGAATTTCAGTGCGGGATTATGATAGTAATAGATTATGGGGTATTATGAGTTATCAAGCATTTTGTTCTATGGTTTTGATCCAAGTGAGGGGGGAGAGTTCTGCTATCGACGATTTGATTGCATGGTTATGTCTTGTAATGTTTCCGGTTTGAGGCATACTTGTGAATCAGATATGACTTTCAGAGGTTGAGATCGAGGATGACTCGAGTAATGTAATTTCTGGATAAGGGTTATATTACACTTTATAGGTATATGAAAATCATGGAATGATTGAGTTGTTATTCGTGAAGGATGTAGTGCGCATGGAGTAGGAATTTAATCGATTGCTTAGAGATGTGGATTACTTCTTTGGGTGTTGTCTTGTTAATGGGGCACAGGTCGTTCGCCCTGTTTGGGTGCTGCAATTGAGATTTGAGCAGAGTGGATGATTCTTGAGAGGGTTCGAATAGATTCAAGATTTATATGTAGCAATTGAGAATTTTTCGAATTTGTATATGGAAAGAATATGAGATTTACATTGGATGGTTTCGAGACTCACGATATTTCTATATCATTGTGGATTCTATATTTCAGTGTCAGGAAGGTGAAGGAAACATCTTTAGATTCATAGAAGATCTTTTCAGAGTGAGTGTTTCATTTGTGGTACTTTTGAGGTGCTTAAGAGGAAATACAGTGGCTTATGGGCCTTAGAGTGGTGTGGTTTTATGGTAGGGTCTCATGTTGTGAGTTGTGGTTGAGGATCGTGGTATTATGGCGAGGAGAAGTGTCAACTTGAAGGAAATTTGGAAGAAACTCGGAGGAAATAGGATTACTTGGTACTAGGTTGGATTGATATGGTAATGGTTTGCTCGGTTCTCTTGGTTCTTATGATAAGGTGAGGCTCTACGGGTGTTTTATGGCAATACTCTTTGATTTGGCAACTTGCGTGGCTTGATTGAGTTATAGGGATTTATTTATGATAGCTTGGTTATGTGCAAATGGATTTTAAAGTGTTCTCGATGGTTTCTACCATGGGTTGAGACATATATTTCCTACTAGTGTGAGGAGCATGTTAAGTATTGTGATTTTCTACTAGATGAGATCATGTGAAAGTTTCTTGACTGATTGAGTATGTAGTTGCTTCTGACTTTGAATTGATTATGATATTCTCATACTTCTCATATGATGGCATGATAGATGCAGTGTGTTGTATGCGATTAAGATTTGCATGTGCAAGGTCATTGTTAAATTTTTAAGGGAATGTCATGAATTTTTAGGCAACATGGAGGGTTTCAAATGATTAGATGAATGCTATAACTACTTGGTAATGCTAAGAGGGTGCACCTATTTTGACTTACAGATGCTTCATTGGTATTGCGGTACTCGCATGGTTGATCAAATGCTGATGTTTAGGTTTTGTTATACGGCATGGAAGAATTATAGAAATATTTCTCGTGGGGATGATTATGTATTAGTTATGTGTTAGTCATTCGAGAGGTGGAGTTGGGATCGACTTTGGTGATTCGCGTGTTTTATGGTTTTGGAGACTGGGAGTCCTTAGCAGATTGTTTCTAGGTTGCGGATTGTGAAGACGTGGGCAAAGTTGACTAGATGGTATTAAATGTTATATTTAGATCATTGTGTACTTTTGGAGGGACATTTATCCATTTGGGGATGACCGATGTTGATTTTGGGGCCCTTTGGTAGGCCCGATGGGGATGTGTAGTCTACACCTGGTTGGATTTGTTGACTCACCACCCTTATTGCTGAAAGATGTATCATTTGGTTAGAGTTGAGCTTGTTCATGTTCTGATATGTGCTATGTGTTACCTTTCTATGCTTCGAGGGGTTGAGATTTGTTGGTTATATGCACACATGGTGCAATTGAGTTTGGGACCTGTAGTGGAATTTGAGAGAGATGGTTATTGGGGTGTTGAATGGTTGATTGCGCATTGATTATGTTCCTTTCTGGTTGTGGCATATTGTGTTATTTCTTTTCCATGGTTATATTCATTCACTTCATGTAATTGATGTCGAATTGTGCGTGGTTGTTCATTTTGAGCATGGTGGCTTGAGGTATTTCATGGGATCATTGCTTGGATAGGATCGTGCATTGCATCGGAGTTGTGTTGTGACAATTATCCTTTGTGTTATATTCGTGTGTCTTTGTCCTATTGTGTGTGATGGTGTCATGACCCAATAACCTAACATGTCGTGATGGCGCCTAGCAATGGTACTAAGCAAGCCGACTTTCCCAAGATACTCCAGGAATTCAATAGAAAATGTAGTTCAAACTTTTTTCATATTAGAATTTTTTCATAAAAATCAAAGTTGAACTCAAAATAGAATCAAAATGCGGAAAAACTGGCCCCAAACATCGGGGGGTCACCATGTAATGAGCATCTAGATAACCAACTAATACAACCAGTGTCTAAGTGTCAATACAAGACAAAGAAATATAGAAGGAGAGACAAGGTCCTGCGGACGTCGGCAGTTACCTCGTAGTCTCTAGTACTCGATCGCATCCGAACTTAACAACCTCCCTGATCAAACACACCTGGATCTGCACATGAAGTGCAGGGTGTAGCATGAGTACAACCAACTCAGCAAGTAACAAAAATAAATAAGGAACTAAGAAGTGGTGGCGAGCTATACAATACAGTTCATTTTGGATATTTTCAAAATCTAAGAATAGACATGAGTAAATGCCGGTAACATGAGTCAAATCAGTTGCGTATTTACCAAGTTCAAGTAAACCAAATATAACAAGGTTCCGAAAGTTCAAACAGTAGCATGAATCAGCTAAATGCAGCAACAAAGAAGACATATGCATCCTCACAGGGTACTGCCACTGAAGCTCTCAATAGCTCCACACTCGGCTCTCATCCCTCAATACACACGCTCATTAGGTACCTGCGCTCACTGGGGGTGTAAAGACTCCAGAGGGGCTCCTACAGCACAAGCGCTATAATCTGTACAAATAACTCACGTGCTGCACTGACAACTCACGTGTTATAATATCATATCAAGGTCCGTACGGACAACTCACTTGCTACCCTATCATATCAGAATCTGCATGGACAAATCACGTGCCGCACGGACAACTCACGTGCTAAGGTACAAAACCTCACAAATAGGCCCTCATCCTCGCTCAGTCATGAACCTCTCTAGTCTCACGGCCCTCAATAATGAAAGGGAATCAGCCCAAATCAAATTGCTATAGTGTATCAATAGGGAAATAACAGAGACCGAGGTAAACATATGCAAGAATTACTATGACTGAGCATAACAACCATAACCAGGTTCATAGCCTAAGCATGATTTCTAACATAAAAGGCAATCAAATTTCTAGTAGAAAAGGAATACATATAAGCACAAAAAGAGCTATTCGACTCTCACGGGACAGACCAAGTCACAATACCTCATGGTGTACGCTCACACGCCCGTCACCTAGTATGTGTGTCACCTCCAAACAGTCACATCATACGAAACTCCGGGTTTCAAACCCTCAAGACCACATTTAAAACTGTTACTTACCTCAACTATGTAGAAATCCTACTCCGAAATGCCCTTACCTATCGAATCGGTCCCCAAATGCCCCGAATCTAGCCACAAGAAGTACGAGGTAATCAATATAGGCTAAAGGAATAAATTCCACAAAGAAGACATGAAATTCTACCCAAAAATCCAAAATCGGCCCGAACCCGGCCCCCGACCCACGTCTTGAAATCCGACAAATGTCACAAAACCCAATAGCCCATTTACTCACAAGCCTAACCATACCAATTTTACTCAAATCCGATAACAGAATCCTACTCAAAACCTTAAAATTCTATCTCAAGAGTTCTTCCTCCCCCCTCCCCAATTTCTCACCCCAAATCACAATTTAGATGATAAAATCAAAGATGAAATCATGAAATTTAACCAAACCAAGTAGAAACCACATACCCTGATCAACTCCACGAAAATCCCTTAAAAATCGCCTAATTTCGTGTTCTCTAGCTCAAAACATGAAAATGGATTCAAACACTCATTTTTGAAATTAATACTGTCTGCCCAGATTTTCTTCTTCGCGAACGTGACCGCCCTCTCGCGTTCGCGTAGGACAACTCATATTGCCTCCCAGATATCTCTTTGCGAACGTGGTCAATGCTTAGCGAACGTGAAAGTTTACAAGCTCAACACATCGTGAATGCATAGACCAAAACCTGGGATCCCCAGCTGACTCACTTCTCTTCGCGAATGTGACACCACTCACGTGTTCGTGATGCACACGCAGACAACACCTTCGCGTTCACGTTCGCGTCCTGTTCTTCGCGAATGCGATGTACCAAATCTTCCCAACTCAAAATAACCCTTTCGCAAATGCAATACATATGGGCCATCAAGGCCTCTGACATACAGTACATAATGAATCTATGTCTACAAAGCCTTTAAGAGTATTTAAAATCAAATAGGACAGGGTACCGGCCTACCCATAAGTCTGTAGCAAAAGTCTGACACGATGACTTATAGCCTCGACTGCTCTCTGTAACGAGGTGGAGTCTTACTGATCCTTTGTTAAATGCTAACCTCGTCTACTATGAGGGCCCGTCAAACTAATTATCTATACTTTCAGGCATGAATTCAGCATCCACACCAAAAAAGACGTCAATACGAATAATGTACCGAGTATGTTAGGTATATAAAATGGTATATAATAGATATGAAAGAAACATGGAGTAAAGGACTCAATCTATAAGTCTGGAAAGGTCTGTAAATCATGAAATATTTATAATGTCATGCATATGTGTATAAATGTCATATAATGCATGAGACTATTCGTACATAACTCATCAAGCCTCTGAGGGCATCCTATCATATCATCTCAGCCTCTATGGGTAAAATCATCAACATATACCAATTAATCAGGTGGTGATGCGTATATAACGACGTAAGCTTTTCCCATACCCCAGATACATATAATATACGCGTATATAATGACATCTGGTCATGGGTCAATGTACATGTATAAATGAACGCAATGCATAATAAAGCAAGTCAACAGGATCTCTTGGAATGTCATGAGACCCATGAACAAACGATATGATAGTAGGACACATGGGAAATCAAAAACATAGGCACACCTAGTACTTCTATGAATAGAGTCATTTATGAAAGTTGTACGTTTGCTCATTTCGTTTGTATCATATGGATCATGCCAAAAGGAAAGAAGGGATAGTCTTAATATACCTGAGCCGAATGACACTTATCCTTATGATTCCAAGTCATGTGCCCCCCTTATCCTCATGATTCCAAGTGGATTCATATAAATTACACTTATCCATTTATAACTAGTTTCATATATCACAACTTTATGCCAACATGCTAATTTGTACTTGTCACTTGATGTTCCTTGATATGTAGCCACGTAGACACCTTGTCACCTTGTACTTGTCCACAAATCCTTATCCTAAAGTACTACTATTATAATGATAAATCACGGGACCATAAAAAATTAATGCATACATTAGAGAGCTCCTTTCCATTCAACATGTGTAATCCTCTAGATGCACACTCAATGGATCATCACCAACCTTTACACGTGTAAACCATGCACTTTAAGTGTTATGACTCATATATACACACTTAGTGTCACCCCTGAAAAAATTAATGCCATGTGGTAGCCCACTAAAGTTCCTCTTTACATGTGTATATATATAGTACACCTAATATAGTACTTAACTCCTAAGATGCCACCTACTAACTTAAAATGCTTAGTCATTCCAGCTATTACATCTATAATTAATTCTAGCATTCAATCACTTAAATACTAATATACTTCATATACTTTACTATCATGGTCATGTGATATACTACTAGTCCGTAAATACGGGGTATTATAGCTTGGACCGTATTTCATCTCAAAATATCAAACTTCGGCGATACTTAATTTCTTCGATTCGTTGACCCTCTAACCTTCATAACATTTACTTATCACTTGTTTGACATATAATAAATACTTATAACCTCAAAAATAGTCTTGTCCTTGAACTTATGTCAATTATCATGTGATAAATCCAATGTAGAGAAGTACGAGATGTAACACCCTTCCCCAATTTAGAAACATTCGTCCTCGAATGTTAACTTTTGGAGATTTATAAAACTTTCGCTAGGGCATCCTATGTAAACTAAACTAAAATCCACCCTCTATATGAAGTCTCAAGTATTCACAACCATTTGTACTTGAGTATATCATATCTTCTTCACTTTTACCTTACATACCTTTCAATCTCGCATCATATCTTCTGTCGCTTTCATAAACTCCTTTCCACGTAGGTGGAATTACATCCACCCCTTAAAGCTCTACCGTGATACCTACACCCCTGGTGCATACAAAATCCGGTGGAAGCTTCATACTGACTTTTTACGACTCAGGTCCATGGCACGATCTGGAAACAAAAGAAGGGTAACTTTCCTAAATGCCCTATAGCCTGTCAATTATAAATATGGCGCGCAACACACCCATAAATGAGAATCTACAAGGAATGAATTTTTAGACTACTTAGAACACAACCTACTCTGATACCACTTTGCCACGCCCAAAACCTGAGGAGTCGGCTAGCACCCGGTGTCGTGATGGCCCGAGCGAACCACTCTAAACTCATGATCGTTCCACCAAAACTAGAACATATATAGGCCGACTTGGCTGAACTCATTCCTTTTGTAACTATCATGGGCCAACATGGCCACAACTTATAATGTATAACTATAAGTGGGAAAATGTTGTATCAATGAAGCATCGTTCTTTAAACATGAATACATATGGCCCGTTAAGGCCTCTGACATACTGTACAAAATGAAATTGTGTCTACAAAGCCACTAAGGATATTTGAAATCAAATGGGACAGGGTACCGGCCTACCCATAAATCTATAACAAAACTCTGACACGATGACTTATACACTCGACTGCGCTCCGAATGAGGTGGAGTCTTACTGATCCTTCGTTAAATGCTAACTTTGTCTACTATGAGGGCTCGTCAAACTGATTATCTATACCTACAGTCATAAATGCAGCGTTCACAACAAAAGGAGGTTAGTACGAATAATGTACCAAGTATGTTAGGCATGTAAAACAGTATATAATAGACACTAAATAAACATAGAGTAAATAAGTCAACATGTAAGTCTGGATAGCTCTTTAAATCATGAAATATTTTTAATGTCATGCATATGCGTATAAATGTCATATAATGCACGGGTGCATGCGTACGTAACATCATGAAGACTCTGAGGGCATCCCATCACATCATCTTAGCCTCTGTGGGCAAACTCATCAGCGTATACCCACTGATCAGGTGGTGCTGCGTATATAACGTCGTAACATTTTCCCATACCCCATATACATATAATATAAGCGTATATAACGCCATCCGGTCATGGTTCAGTGTACATGTATAAATGAATGCAATGCATAAATAAGTAAGTCAATAAGATCTATCGAAATGTCATGTGACCCATGAAAAAATGATATAATAGTAGGGTACATGGGAAATCAAGAACATAGGCATACCTAGTACTTCTATGAATAAAGTCATTTATGAAAGTTGTGTATTTTCTCGTTTCGTTTGTATCATAAATATCATACCAAAATGAAAGAATGGATAGCCTTAACATACCTTAAATCCATCTTTGGATGACTTTGCGTTGATGCTATAAATGGAGAGAGAATGCTATTGCTATGTTGGAAAGGAAACAATGTTGCTACTATATCTTAAATCATAAAATATTGAGTTCAATAGAAGAAGTTCAAATTAAAAGGGTGATGCCTCCATAAACTCATGTTTCCACTACCTAATACTAAGTACTGCATATGCATTCCTTAAGCCCTGCATCTCCTAAAATAAAAGAAGATACATATGTGTATATATATCACTTCCTCCTCCTTACACGTGGGATCCTACTCCATTCACTCTTTCCTTAGTTGATGACACATGGTCGACAAATAAAATATACAATAACATATATAAGATGATAACCTTTATTTATATGCACCCACTTAAAGATAAGATTTCATATTATGATAAGAACAAAAACACGTGGAAGTAAGGCATACATAGTAGTAATTACTATACCACTAACTTATTCCAAGTGTCCACTCATAGATCCTATAAAGAAAATTAGTCATGATCCCCCCTTATCCTCATGATTACAAGTGGATTCATATAAATGACATTTACCTACATATAACTAGTTTCATATGTCATAACATTATTCCAACATGATAATTTGTACTAGTCACTTGATGCTCCTTGATATGTAGCCACATGGACATCCTTGTAACTTTGTACTTGTTCAAAAATCCTTATCCTAATGTACTACTTTTAAAATGATAAATCATGGTGTCATACAAAATTAATACATAAATTAGAGACCCCCTTTCCATTCTATACGTGTAATCCTCTAGATGCAAACCCAATGACTCATCACCAAACTTTACACGTGTAAACCATACACTTTAAGTGCTATGATTCATATATGCACAATTAGTTACACCCTTAGAAACAATAATGCCATGTGTTATCCCACTAAAGTTCCTCTTTACATGTGTAATTATATATATAATACACCTAATAAAGGACTTAACTCCTAAGAGGCCACCTACTAACTTAAAATGCTTAGCCATTCTAGCTACTACACCTATAATTATTTCTAGCACTCAATTTACTAAAGTACAAATATACTTCATATACCTTACTATCATGGTCATGGGATATATTACTAGTCCATAAATATGAGGTATTATAGCTTGGACCGTATTTCATCTCAAAATGTCAAACTTCGGCGATACTTAATTTCTTCTATTCGTTGACCCTCTGACCTTCATAACACTTACTTATCACTTGTTTGACATATCATAAATACTTATAACCTCAAAAATAGTCTTGTCCTTCAACTTATGTCAATTATCTTATGAGAAATCCAATATAGACCAATACGGGGTGTAACGCTGATCGACTTAGAAATTGGTTATAGTTCTTGTCGAAGGAGGGGAAGCTCCATGACTTGTTGATATTATGAGTGGTTATGAGTTTCTGCGTGTTTTTTTCATCTTAGATAGTGTGACCTAATTTTTCTCAAATATTTTTAAAAAATACATATATACCTTCAAAATAGTGCATGGGAATCAACAAGTATTTTTTAGAATTTTCTATAATTCTTAAAGGTTTTAATCAATTTATTCCTGCATTTTTATTATTTAAACAATTACTAATTGCATCACAAATAATTTTATAATGATTATTTTTTAATTTTCATCATCTATATCCATATTAAGCATTAAATATTTTATATATACTTATTATAATTTTTTTTTTTGCATCCTCAGACTAAAATTGCATATTTTGCAAAAATAGCCCACATATATGAATAATTACCTTATTTATACAAGAAAATGACTTTTTAAATTTTGACAATGTCAAACAATTATTTTAAATCATTATCATGCACAAATAGCATTTTGTTAATCATTAATTATTGGTAATAATTATTTTATTAATTTAATTGGGTATTTAAAATATAGCCCTTTTTCTTAATCCATTGTTGATTCCTTTGCCATATTAGTCTTATCTCCTTACTGGCTACTCGTTTTGGTGTTAAATAATAGCTTGCCTAAAAGGGCAAGCAGATCTGGAAGGATTCTAACCAAATCTGGTTCAAACTTCCTAACCTGTTGTTTATTTCCGTCTGTGTTCATTCTAACCTCGGTAAGTACGATTATTTCTATATATCTTGTGGATTCTTACTTAACCCCAAGTTAGGGTTTTCAGATATTTGATTCGAACCAGATTTGGTTCAAACTTTAGTTTGTTTTAATGTGTTTTTCGTCTATATTCTTGTTACTCTTAAATTTGCCTATTTTAAATTTTTTTAATTACCCAAATTAGGGTTTCAAAACCTCTTTAATTGAACCAGATTTGGTTCAATCCTATATTTTTCTTTAATAACTCCTTGTCTATGGCCTTTTATTAAAACAGAGGATTCTTCGTCTTTATTTCTCTATCAAGTTTTGTTTACTTAAAATTAGGGTTTTCAGATCCTAATTGAATCAAATATGATTCAATTCTGTTTGTTATTTGAATAAACTCATGTCTACATTCATTATATGCCGCATATGATTATTTCACCCTTGTGTCTTTGTTGATTTTATGGTTTACATAAATTATGTTTTTTAAATCTTTTACTGAGATTTTAATCTTTCCTTTCACGTATGGTGCTGTAATTTTCCTTATCCTGTCCAATCTACCCTGTTCTCATTATTTCATTTACCTTATCTTCACCTTGAATCTGACTATTGATTGATTTTATATGATACATACCTTATTCTAAGTAACACTTGCCTGATTACTCGTTATTGACTAAACCCTGACTTCAATTGATTCTGTGAATTATTTTCATTCCTTATTTGTGTATGCTTGATTTATTCCCTTAATTTTCTGCCTAATTGAATATTATTTAAACCCTTTCCCCCTCCCTTTTAAAGAAGACTCGATCTCTCATACTCTCAAAGAAAAACTTAGTTCTCTCACTCTGATGTTGTGCTTATTTTTTCTAGTCTTGGCCGGCTGAAAGTCAAGGCCAAGTGATTCTGGAACTTAACTGTTGTGGTATATTTACTTGCTTTCTTGCTTAAATAGTATTCCCTAGTCCCTTGTAATTTCATTCTCTATGCTTTCATAATATGTGTTGCTCAGCTAGCATGTTTTAATTCCAAATATGATTCTACCATGTTATGTGATTCTATGATCTCATCTACTCCTATAAGTGACACTGTTAACTTATGATTAAGTCATTTCGAATAATATGAATCCTCTTATAAGCTAGCTTGATGTTTAAACTTGTCCTGGCACCTTGTTTGTTAATCCTGTGTTTATTCTGAACTTTACCTATTACAAACATGAAACTAGTAACTTGTCCTTACTTTCCAAACCTGTATTGTTACTAAATTCATGTGACATGAAAACTTGTTTTCCTTAACATTTCTCCTAAGATTGATTCTACGATTAAAATGGTTTCCCTAAGTATCAACATGCTCATTTAGTATAGTTAGGTTTCTTTCTGGGCTAACCTATTTAAAACTATATTGTAACGACCCGGCAGGTCGTTCCGAGAGTAATAACCCCATTTTCTCTATTTCTTCTTCATTATATGTGGTTCAGCTTCATTATGTTGGGTTGATTGGTCGGCTCGAGTCCGTAGCGATTTTTAGAGAGAAATGAGACACTTAGTTTCTTAACTTGGTTCAATAATTGGAAAAGTCAACCGAAAGTTGATTTATTGGTAAACGACCTCGGAATGTAGATTTTATGGTTCAGATAGCTTCATTAGGTGATGTAGGACTTAGGACTGTGTTCGAAATGTGGTTTTTATGTCCGGTGTATAATTAGGCTAAACTTGGCGAAAGTTAGTTTTTGGTGATTTCTGATCGGCAGTGGAAAATAGGCTATAAGGGTTGAAATGGAATTCCGGAAGTTGGAGAAGGTTTGAAGTGTCATTTTGGATATGTGTGCAAATTTTCAGGTCAATTGGATGTGTTTTGGATGGTTTCGGTATCCTTGGTGAAATTTAGAAGTTTCAAAGTTCATAGGTTTGAATCCTAGGTGAATTTGATGTTTCTGCATTATTTTTGGTGTTTTGAAGGCTCGACTAAGTTTGAATAAGGTTATGGGATGTGTTTTCATGTTTGGTTGGGGTCCCGCGGGGCTCGGGGTGATTTCGGATAGCCATCGGGGGATTTAAAGTTGGAAAATTACAGCTGAAGCTGCTTGTGCTGGTGTAACCGCACCTGCGGATAGGGGACTGCAGGTGTGGGCCCGCAGAAGCGGACAAGAGACAGATAATACGGATTTTGGGTGGACTGGAGGAAGACCGCAGATGCGGAGCTAGGGAGGAACCTGCAGAGTCGCAGGTGCGGAATTTGTATCGCAGGTGCGGAAAAATTGGCTTTTAAGTGATTCTCGCAGGTGCGCACCTGGGACCGCAGGCGCGAGAAAATGGTCGTAGGTGCGGAAATCCCTGGGAAGAATATATAAATAGGACCCTTAGCGGATTGTTGTCATTTTTCCTCCATTATTTCACGGCTTTGAAACTTTTGAAGGGTTTTTGAATAGGGAAATCGAGAGTTCTTCGTGGAGGTAAGACTTTTGGACTTAAAACTCATTTATGTGTGGTTTATGGACTGACTAGTGGTGAAATTTGTGGGAAATTAGTACAAAAATTAGATAATTAGGACTTGTAATTAGAGACATTGGAATGGGGATTTGAATTGGCCAATTCGGGTCCGATTTTGATGCTATTGGTATGCATAGACTCGGGAAAGGATGAGGTCTCTTGTGATGTAAATTTTGTCGGATTCCGAGACGTGGGCCTGTGGGTCTGGCTTGGCCAATTTCGGGAATTTTTGTTAAAATTGATAATTTTCAAGTGGGCTTTGTTCCTTTAGCGTATATTGATGATATTATGTAGTTATTGTTAGATTCGGAGCAATCGGGAGTCGATCCGAAGACAAGAGCATCGCGGATTAGTATTTGGGCCAGTTTGAGGTAAGTAATGACTGTAAATCTTGTCCTGAGGATATGAAACCCCGAATATTTTTTCACTATTTTTGGAATGGCGCACATGTTGGATGAAGAGTGTGTGGCGTGCACTGATTGGGGATTTGGACTTGGTCCTTCCCGTGGAAATTATTGAGTTGCGTATTTACTTTTAGATCATATGTTAAATCGTGTTTTTGGACTATTGTTATATTTGGGTTGTAAGCCATGTTTGGTGCCTTGTGCCGACCTGTATAGACCCTTTCGGGTCTTTTATTGTTATTGCTCACTGTGTTCACTTATGATTTACACTCAGTCATGTTATGTTTAACTGATTTCAAAACATAGCCTTATTTACACTATTTTGAGATATAAAATGATGTTTTTGGGTCGAGTACCCTGTTATACTGATAGCCCGAGTGGCTTTTTGAGAGTTTCTGACTGAGTGTGGCCGAGGGCCTGATTGTGAGGATATGATATGCCACGAGGTGGCTTGATATTAGCGCATGGGATGAAGGAGCCCCTCTGGAGTCTGTACACACCCCTTGTAAGCGCAGGTACCTACTAAGTGCGAGTGCCGAGTGACGAGTGATTGGGAGGTATGAGTGACTGTGAGGTTTACTGAGGGGCTAATTATGAGTGACTGTGAGGTATGCCCGAGGGGCTGATTCTTAGTGATGTTACGCCCGAGGGGCAGTTAGTTATTCATTGTTTTTCATGATTGGCTACTCATGATTTAATTCATTTTTACACTAAACTTCTTGGACATTTTTCTAAAATTGTTGGAAATTACACATTTCAAAGGATTTCTTTTTACTGAAAGCAACTTTTTATGCGTGATGATTTAATGTATTCACTGTTATAAAGAAAGACTGTGCTTATTGTGAAATGATGATTTGACTTTATGTGTTTCTTACAGCTCAGACCTGATTTATTTTCATTACTACTGAGTTGGCGTAGTCACATTACTCCATGCACCTTGTGTGCAGATCCAGGTGCTAGGGCAGAGTGAGTTGTGTATCTGTTCTAGAGACTTCTCAGAGATTTTGCAAGGTAGCTGGACGCGTCTGCATCCCTACTGTCTCTCCTGCTTATTATTATAGAGTTTAATTTCCATAGTTGTGTATATTTTGTAGATGCTCATGACTAGTGACTCCGAGATCTTGGGGGTTGTATTTAACTTCGGTGTAGCTGTATCTATTTAAAAATGATTAAATGAAACCTTTATATATTATCATTTTAATAATGATATAAATGAAAGATGCTTTACGTTTTGAGTTTTAATTTGGCTGGCCTAGCCCCACAATATGCGCCATCACGACTAGTTTATATTTGGGGTCGTGACAAGCTGGTATTAGAGTGCTAGGTTACATAGGACTCACCGGTCATGAGCAGGTTTAGTAGAGTCTTGCGGATCGGTACGAAGACGTCTGTACTTATCTTCGAGAGGCTATAGAACCCTTAGGAAAATCTCACATTCTTAAATTCTTGTTGTGCGAATCCATTTTATCCAGCCAAAGCGTAACTCTTGAATTCCTTCCATCTATTCGAATATGCACGTGAGCGCTTAGTATCAGATGTGCATCGATGACTTGTGAATTCCATTGATGAAATACGATTTTAGCATGTTAATAATGGGCCAGTCTGGAGGACTTGAGGCCGGATTCTGTGTGTGACTTCAGCGCTGAGATTTCATTATGTGAGCACATGTGTTTGGGGAATTATATATCCGTTTGTGTCCTTGTCAGTGGGGTTTTGTGACTGGATGACTATGTGGTGAGTGTGATTTGAGGGTAAGATGTGTTCATATCGCTTTGTTGTGACAAAAAGGGATGGGCTGGATATGTGGAAAGAACTATTGGGTGTTTGATTTCCGTCTCGAGTTGGCATATGGCTTTGAGTTGTGAGTGTATTGGAAGACCTCTCATGTTGTTTAGTTGTGGAGTGAAATGGATCTTTCTGTTGTATTATGAGTTCCTAGTGATGTCTTTTGGGCTGGCTAATGCCCCGGTAGCGTTCATGTATTTGATTAACAATGTATTTCACCTGTTTTTATACTCATTTGTTATTATAGTAAATGATAGCATCCTGACGTACTCACGTAGCCAGGAGGAGCATACTCAGCATTTGAGGAGGGTATTATAGAGATTGATGGAGGAGAAGCTTTATGCAAAGTTCTCCAGGTGTGAATTTTTGGCTCAGTGCAGTAGCATTCTTGGGGCACGTGGTGTCCAATTAGGATATTCAGATGGTCAGACGAGTGTGGAGAGGGCTTCCAGAAGCTCAAGATTTCTTTGACCACCGCTCCAGTGTTAGTTCTTCCATCAGCTTTAGGTTCTTATACCGCTTATAGTGATGTCTCGAGGGTAGGCATTGGTTTATTCTAATGTAGAAGGGTAAAGCGATTGCGTAATAGCTATGATCTTCGAAAGTGTATAGAGAGATATCAGTGTGAGGCTAAGCACGCATGGCTATTTCCCGCGAAGTATTCTGAGGTTGTGTGATCCTTATGCTGTTTTGTAGCAAGTTCTCTTTTACCAGTAATTGATATATGTTGCAATTTTAGTTTAGATCACTTGTGGGTGTTGGTACGGCTGTTGTAATCATTAATGCGAGGTTGGAGATGATTGGGGATGTTAAATGGTTTGAGTTATATAGGAGCTTATGAAGGATTTAGTTGAATCTCACAGTGGTATCGCAGCGTGGTTAGTGTGTGGTCATTATGAGTTACTATTTGTTTTGATCTATGGCTTTGAGCCAAGTGGGGGAGTCTACTACTGATAAGTTTGTTGCACGATTATGTGATGTGTTGGGTTCGATTCGAGGTATACTGGTGAATCAGTTATGACCTGCAGGGGTTGAGATCAAGAATGACTTGAGTAAAGGAAATTTTGGATAGGGGTTGTGTTATGCTCTATAGGTGCATAAAATCATGGAATGCCTTGAGTTGTAATTGTAAGAGGTGTAGTGGGTGTAGTGTATGGAGTTGCTTGTTGCTTCCAGTGTGTGGATTACTTCCTAGTATGTTGCTGTGCAAACGGGGTTAGGTCGTTCTGTGTGCTTGATCGGTGTAATCGAGATTTGTGTAGAGTGGATGACTCTCGAGAATGGATCTGACGGATTCCAGGTTAAATATAGCAATTGGGAATCTTCAAGGTGCGTTTTGGGCTAGAACAGAGATTTATGTTGGAGGGTGCCAATACTTGTGACATTTCTACATTATCATGGATTCTACATATCAGTATCAGGAAAGTGAAGGTAATGGCTTTAGATTCGTAGGAAGTTCTTCAGGGTAAGTATTTTGAATGTGGTACTTTTGGCGATATTTGAGAGAGTATTCAACGGCTTACGAGCCTTACACGGTATGGGGTTATGCTTAGGTCTCGTGTGGTGATTTTGGATTGAGAATTGTTGTATTATGGCAAGGAGAAGTACAAATTCATAGGTAAGTCAGAAGGAACTTGGATAAATAGGACAACTTGGTAGTAGGTTGGATTGGCATGGTAAGGGATACAATTAGTTCTTTGGGTGTTCATGAGGTAATGAGTTTTTACAGGTGTTTCTGAAGAGTCAATGTGTGGAGTTTAGGGTGCTTCATTGGCATTGTGACGCTCTCTTGTTGGATCAACTGTTGATATTTAAGGTTTCTTGGTGACACAGAAGAATTATAGGGGTATCCCTCGTGTAATGATTGAGTATTAGGGATGTGCTATGTATTCAAGCGATGGAGTTGAGATCATATATAGTAATTGGCGCGCTTCATGACTTCGAGACTAAGAGTTCTCATAATCAGGTTATTTTTGTGGTAGTGAACTGTGAAGATGCGAGCAAAGCTAGTCAGATGTTAGGATGTACCATGGTTCAGTTATTGTGAACTTGCGGTGAGTTATCTATATGTGGGTGACCAGAGTTGATTTAGGGGTAGGCCAATGAGTGTGTGTTCGGCATCGGGTTGGAATTGTTGACTCCGAATTTCTATTGTTGAGGGATGTACCATTCGATTGTCATTATGTTTATTAGTGTTCTAGAGTGATGTATGAGTTACCCTTTGGTGTTGCGATGAGTTGTGATAGTTGTTTATAGGCACATATGGTGTGACTCTAATTGGGCTTTATAGCAACAATTGAGTAAGGTAAGTAATTGGGTATTACAGGTTTGAGACATATTGGTTATGCTCTTTCTGGATTCGTGTGGCATGGTATCGTCCGATTTCCCTGTGGTTATGGCAATGCACTTGGAGTACTTGATGTAGAATTGCACATGGTTATTGATTTTGAGAAAGGTGTCTTGAAGTATTTCATGTGGGGCGGCATTTGGATGGGATCACGCGTTATAGCGGAATTAAGTGGAGGTATGATCCTTGGTGTCAGATTCGTGTGTTATGATTTTACGATGTGCGCCAGGCTTTTAGCATGGGGTTGTGATGGTAAATTTTAATGGCAGGATAGTCCTCCTGTGTGAATCTCTTCTATGATTTGAGTCATGAGATGTTGCTATTGGGTGCACGAGTTACATAGGTTATGGGTTAGATTGTATTGATGCGTCATGTTTCTAGAGTGTATGTGGTAGATGAGTCGAGGTCGTCGGACCTAGAATGGGTACTTCCGGATCTAGTCGCAGTATATTTGTGAGGATATTGATGCTGATCGGACAACGGGTTGCTAGTTCCTACGTGTTTCTTCCATCATCGGCAGTATATGACAGTGTAGAGCGAGGCATTGCTTGATAAGAGGTTATGTACCGGTATTGGGTTGTTTTGAGCAGCTATTGTGATTAGGAGTTATCGCCATAAATGTTGAGTAATGCATTATATTATGTGATTGCATCTTGGGTTACGGGTATGGCTTGATACCACGTGTTCAGACTTATTCAGTTTATAGTTGTGGAATTTTGATCTTGCAAAGTATTTCAGCAGTGGGAATTTGGTTCTAAGGTTTATGGGTCAGGTCGAATTGTGAATATTCAGTTATGTGTGTCATAGGACCATTTTGGGATAAGGTGGTGTGATATCACCCCCGGGTATGTGCATGGTGAGGTTACGCGGCAGTTTGATGGTGTTTTAGAACAACTATTGGCACGTCGAGGACGAACATATGTTTATGTGGGGGAGGATGTAACGACCTGGCCAGTCGTTCCGAGAGTAATAGCCCCGTTTACTCCATTTCTGCTTCATTATATGTGGTTCAACTTCATTATGTTGTGTTAAATTGGTTGGCTCGGGTACGGAGCGATTTTTGGAGAGAAATGAGACACTTAGTCTCTTAACTTGGTTAAATAGTTGGAAAAGCCAACAAGAAGTTGACTTATTGGTAAAAGACCTCGGAATGAAGAATTTATGGTTCAGATAGCTTCATTAGGTGATTTAGGACTTAGGAGTGTGTTCGGAATGTGGTTTTGATGTCCGCTGTAGAATTAGGCTTGAATTGGCGAAAGATAGTTTTTGGTGATTTCCGCGCGGCAGTGGAAAATAGGCTATAAGGGTCGGAATGGAATTCCGGAAGTTGGAGCAGGTTCATAGTGTCATTTTGGATATGTGTGCAAATTTTTAGGTCAATCGGAAGTGTTTTGGATGGTTTCGGCATCGTTGGTGGAATTTAGAAGTTTCAAAGTTCATAGGCTTGAATCCGAGGTGAATTTGATGTTTTTGCGTTGTTTTTGGAGTTTTGAAGGCTCGACTAAGTTTGAATAAGGTTATGGGATGTGTTGGCATGTTTGGTTGGGGTCCCGAGGGGCTCGGGGTGATTTCGGATAGCTATCAGGGGATTTAGGTTGGAAAATTGCAGCTGAAGCTGCTGGTGCTGGTGTAACCACACCTGCAGATAGGGGACCGCAGGTGAGGGCCCGCAGAAGCGGACAAGAAATCGCATATGCGGAGCTGGGGCCGCACCTGCAGAGTCGCAGGTGCAGAATTTGTATCGCAGGTGCGGAAAAATTGGCTTTTAAGTTATTCTCGCAGGTGCACACCTGGGACCGCAGGTGCGGAAATCCCTGGGCAGAACATATAAATAGGACCCTTAGCGGATTTTTGTCATTTTTCCTCCATTGTTGCATGGCTTTGAAGCTTTTGAAGGGTTTTTGAAGAGGTAAATCGAGAGTTCTTCATGGAAGTAAGACTTTTGGACTTAAAATCATTTATGTGTTATTTATGGGCTGATTAGTGGTGAATTTTTTGGGAAATTAGTACAAATATTGGATAATTAGGGTTTGTAATTAGAAACTTTGGAATGGGGATTTGAGGGGGCCATTCGAGGTCCAATTTTGATGCTCTTAGTATGCATAGACTTGGGAGAGGATGAGGATTCATGTGATGTAAATTTTGTCGGATTCCGAGACGTGGGCTCGGGGGTCGGGTATGTCCGATTTCGGGAATTTTGGTTAAAATTGGTAATTTTCAAGTGGGCTTAATTCCTTTAGCGTATATTGATGATATTAATCTGGTTTTTGTTATATTCGGAGCAATCGGGAGCCGATTCGAGAGGCAAGAGCATCACAGATTAGTATTTGGGCCGGTTTGAGGTACGTAATGACTGTAAATCTTGTCTTGAGGATATGAAACCCCGGACTTCATATTTTCTCACTTTATTTGGAATGGCGCACATGCTGGATGACGAGTGTGTGGCGTGCACTAATTGGGGATTTGGATTTGGTGCTTCCCGCGGCAACTAAGAGTTGCGTATTTACTTTTAAATTATATATTAAACTGTTTTTCGGACTATTGTTATATTTGGGCTGTAAGCCATGTTTGGGGCCTTGTGCCGACCTTTTTAGACTCCTTAGGGGCTTTTACTTATATTCCTCACTGTGTTGACTTATGATTTACACTCAATCATGTTATGTTTAACTGATTGCGAAACTCAGCCTTATTTACACTATTTTGAGATATAAAATGATTTTTTTGGGTCGAGTACACCGTTTTACTAACAGACCGAGTCGCTTTTTTAGAGTTTCTGACTGAGTGAGGCCGAGGGCTTGATTGTGAGGATATGATGTGCCCCGAGGTGACTTGATATTAGCGCTTGGGCTGAAACAGCCCCTCCAGAGTCTGTACACACCCCCAGTGAGCGCAGGTACCTACTGAGTGCGAGTATCGAGTGATGAGTGGTTGGGAGGTATGAGGGACTGCGAAGTTGCCCGAGGGGCTGATTATGAGTGACTGTAAGGTATGCCCGAGGGGCTGATTGTGATTGATGTTATGCCCGAGGGGCAGTTTCTTATTCATGTTTTGCCCAAATGGCTACTTATGATTTACTTCATTTTTACACTAAACTTCTTGGACATTTTTCTGAAATTGTTGGAATTTACACTTTTCAAAGGGTTTTTTTACTAACAGCGGCTTTTAAGCGTGATGATTTAACGTATTCACTGTTAGAAAGAAAGACTATGCTTATTGTGAAATGATGATTTGACTTTATGTGTTTCTTACTGCTCATACCTGATTTATTTTCATTATTACTGAGTTGGTATACTCACATTACTCCCTGCACCTTGTGTGCAGACCCAGGTGCTAGGGCAGAGTGAGTTGTGTATTTGTTCCAGAGACTTCTCGGAGATTTTGCGAGGTAGCTGCACGCGTCCGCAACCCTGCTCTCTCTCCTGCTTATAATTATAGAGTTTAATTTCCAGAGTTGTGTATTTTCTGTTGATGCTCATCACCAGTGACTCCGGGATCTTGGGGGTAGTATTTAACTTTGGTGTAGTTGTATCTGTCTAAAAATAATTAAATGAAACATTTATGGATTATCAGTTTAATAATGGTGTAAATGAAAGACGCTTTACGTTTTGAGTTTTAATTTGGCTGGCCTTGTCCAACGATAGGCGCCATCACGACTAGTTTAGATTTGGAGTCGTGACATATATACTTTGTAAACTTTGCAGTTCTACCTGCAGTACTGAAGTCAAACTATTTTTGAAATCTCCCCCCCCCCCCCCCCCCCCTCCCTTACTTCCTTTTTATATGATCCTTAGAAAAATTCCACTCTTAATCCCCTAGGTTCTAAAACCACCATAGTGTGAGCATTGCTCAAGGTCACATGAGACTCCTGTAAACTCGGACACACTGGAAATTGGTCCATAATCTCATGTGAGCTATCTTCTGAATGTGTGGTTCTGGTGTGAGCATTGCCCTGGGTCCCTAAGGCCCTTCGGAACTTTGACACAATGGAAACCTGGTTCTAATGTGTTATGGATGAATCACTGTGTTGTGCCTCAACGTTATTATGGTTGGAAGGCCTGGTTCCTAGGTTTATTTGGGCCTAATTAAGGCTCCCTATAGTGTATCTTATTATTATTATTCATTTGCCATTATGGACTGTAATAACTTAGTAATAAACAGATTCTGGGGACATTTAGTAAAATCAGGGGGCTTTCCTAGTTCCTTTTGTTAAACGGGGTAGAAATCCTACCTATAGGATTTAGTTATGCTATTTTTTTTTAAAACTGTATGAGTTCTACATTATGCTTAGAAATCCTGCCTATAGGACTTTCGTGATGGTATTAATTATGAGTTTTATATTTGCTTATTAAAAATCCTGCCTATAGTGTGACATTAAATTGCATATTATAAATCCTATTCATAAGATGAGAAAATGTGAATTATTAATTATGCCTATAGGACATTGATGTTTGATTTAATCATTTTTCCTGGCAACCTGCATAATTTCTGTCCATACATGGTTTAATAGATATCACGCCTATAGGATAATAAAAATCAGTCTCACGTATCAATTCAGTAATAGATACCATGCCCATAGGATTAAAAAGCATACCTATATGATCAAAAAAGGGAATAAAACCTATCCCTGTAAGTAAAATCAGTGATACACCTAGAACCCATGTCTATAGGTCTGTAATCATTAAACTCGTAGAAATCATGCCTATAGGGTTCTATTGATCGATTCTAAATTCAATCGCCACTGCCAATCACTTAGGCAATATACCTGTAGGATTTAATTCTGGGTTTATAATTGTGATGTATTACTGCCTGAAGTGCCCAGATTATACTGAGTAAAATCAGTAGGTAAACAAATAGTTCTTAACGCTCGCCTTAATAAAACTGTCTCAGCATCTGTTCTTCTAACATAGAAATCCTGCCAATAGGACTCCAAGGTTGATAATGTTTGTTGAATCAATTGTGTGCCTTTGTTGTTTATGTGTGGATGTCAATATGAGCTCATACTTGCTTCTATCTGAAAGTTCTATTTGTTTTGCTTGTCGCCTCGATTTTACATTTTTTGAGCAACATAGGTTGGGTGTAGAACTATCCCAAATAGAGGTTCTAATACCTCCAGGGCCCTAGGTAAGGGACATGTAGTGCACGCATAGGGAACGAGCTAGATTCAACTAGAGCGCTTAAGTAACAAATTAAAGATAGTAACCGGGTAAAGAGGAGATCATAGTATGTGCGCTAATGCTATGAGTAGCACCCCGACTTGAGGGAATTACAAAATATTGCACGGGGTGATCCGATAGGCCAAAAATTTTTAGACCCCCACCTCTTCCTATTTTAGAATAGATCGAGTATTTTATTTATCCAAATTACTTTCTCTTAGACTAATTCTCTTAATTCAAGTTCGGTCGGGACCCACCGTTGTGGACCTCAAGGGGTGCCTAACACCTTCCCCTCTATGTAATTTGAGCCCTTACCCGATCTCTGGTGATTTAAACTGGTTATATGAGTTATCTGCTCTACGTTCCTAACACACCTTAACCCGTTAGGTGGCGACTCTCTCAATTCCAATTCCTTACCCTCTCAAAAAAAGTTGTCCCAAAATGTCAAAACCCGATTTCGCGAGAAAAAGGCGGCGCGACAGCATGTCGACTCTGTTGGGTATATTTTTAGGCTCTTACCATAACGAACCTGTTTTGTGAATTAGTCTTTAAACATGTCCTTATTATTCCGTTAATACTTGCATACCCCTTCCCCTTCCCACTCTATGTGAATTTAATTGCCTATTTTCATTCATTTATGATTTCTCTTCCCTGTTTATTACTTTATACTATGAAAACTGACTTATCTCTTTGTTTTTCTTCTTAAATTCCTTTACAATTATTAAATATCGCATTTTATCATTTTTTTATCATGCAAATACTTTACAACGTGTTATTTTCTTTTTGCATAAATCATGATCAACGTCATATTCCACTCGTGGATAATTAATACCATATCAACACTTGATGAGTGTATGCGCTCTTCCTATATCACCCTTCTTGAATTTGGAAAGGCTTATTTGCGGTAAAACTAGTCGATCAGCGGTGCAGTCAACGGTTCCGTGCCTTTCCTCCTCAAGTTGTCCGCTTGTGGGTACCAGTCTAGACCTCTATAGAAACCTTACTCTAATATTAATTGTACATGCAACATTGTCAAACCTAGCCTAGGTTAATATGTTATCCACATAATAACCCTTTAAGTAAAGCCTTGTCCAAAGTTCACCGGGGTCTCCATAATCCCAACGGACGCAACCACGATATGTGCATTATTTGGAGATATAAATGTCGATATGCTAATCGTTAATGTATAAATGTCACGACCCCAATTCAAAACTGGCCATGATAGTGCCTATCATGGTACTAGGCTAGCCAAATTTACTAAAAATATCATAAGGTTCCCACTTAATACATAAATTTTCCTAGGTTCCACAATAATTTCCACTTTTAAACTCGTATCAAGCATTGCCCCGCTCAAACACTTTCATATGCTACCAATGATGAAAGAAACACGTAGAAACTAGAAACATCCCACGAGCTCAAATCATAGAAAATATTCACATGAGAGGACTATCCTGCTATAAACAATTACCATCAAAACACCATGCTACAAGCCTGGAACACATCGCAAATCAAAAGACACGAATCTGACACCAAGGATCATACCTCTACATAACTCCGCTACAATGCGTGATCCCATCCAAACGCTGGTCCACATGAAATACTTCAAGACACCTTACTCAAAATCAATAACCATGCGGAATTTGACATCAAGTACTCAAGGTGCATTGCCATAACCATGGGGGAATCAGACGATACCATGCCACACGAATCTGAAAGAACATAACCGATACGCCCCAATCCCGCAATAAAGCCCAAATAAATCCGCACCATATGTGCATATAACATATCACCACTTCTTGCAACACCGAAGGGTAACTCATAGATCGCTCCGGAATATGAATAAACTCAATGGCAATCGAATGGTACATCCCTCAATAATAGCAATTCGGAGTCAAAAATTCTAACCCAGTGTAGAAAACACACTTATACTAGGCCTACCAATAACCCTAAATCAACTCTGGTCACCCACAACAGATAGATAACTCTCTGAAGGTTCACAATGGTTGAATCATGAAATTTACTAACATCGGACTAGCTTTGCTCGTATCCTTATAGTCCACAACCACAAAATAAGTTGTTTATAAAAATTCCTAGTCTCAAAATTCATGAAGCGCACTAATTACCATATCTGATCCCAACTCCACCACTCGAATTTATAACATGTATCTAATACTAAATCATTCCACAAGGGATACCCCCATACTTCCTCTGTGGCACCAAGCAACCTTGAATATCCGCAGTCGATCCAACAAGAGAGCGTCGCAATACCCGTGAAGCACCCTAAACTCCACACATTGACTTCTATGGAATATATAACTTCATCAGCCACCCAATTGGTGATATCATCTACATAGTCATCTGAAACTGCCAATGCTGCCTCAGAATTTGACCTTCCTTCCGGAATTGAATCGGGATCTCGCATATGTAAATCTCAACTCTACACCACGTATCGCATACGCTACGCCATCCTACGATAAGTACAAGAAATTCATGATCCTTTTTGAGCCACAACAACTACACACCCAACTAGCCCAGACTTTACATTTGATCCCATTCAGAAACAAAATCACCATACGTCACATGCTCCTCACGCCGGCCGAAAATACACATTTCTAACCATGGTAGGAACTATCAGGAACTATCTGAATCCCATTTGTACAACACCAGACCGTCATGACTGAATCCTTCTAACTCACCAAGCTACGCAGGTCACCAAGACCCAAGAATATTGCTAAGAAACGTCTGCGACAACTCATTACCTCATAAACACCCAAAGAACTAATCATATTCCTAATCATGCCGATTCGACCTACTACCAAGATGTCCTATTTATCCAGGTTCCTTCTGATCTTCCTTCAAATTGATATTTCTTCTTTCCATAATACCGTAATTCTCAAACTAGACCAACCACACGAAACCCGAGCATAATAATATACTATCTAAGGCTCATAAGCCGCTGAATACTCCCTCGAATATTCCCAAATGCATCACATTAGAAATACTTACCCTGAAGAGACTTCCTGTGAATCTAAAGCCATTACCTTCACTTTCATCATACTGATATGTAGAGTCTATGAAAATGTAGAAATTTCACAAGTCCTGACACCCTCTAATGCAAATCTCAGCTATAGCCAAATGCACACCTTGAAAATTCCCAATTGACACGTATAACCTTTAATTAAACTGATCAAACAGATCAAACGACTTGACCCCATTTACACACCAACATATTAGGAATTAGTCCATACATTCGAAGCAACAAGCAAATTGCTACACTATACATACTACACCTTTTTCAACTACAACTCAATCATTCAATAAAAAGCCCCTTTACCCATATAGTACCTTACAACCTGTATAAAAAATTCCCATCACTCGAGTCATTCCCAGACTCCACCTCTGCAGATCATAACTGATCCGCCAATATACCTCGAACTTAAACCAATACACCACATAATCGTGCAATCAACTTATCATTAACAGCCTCCCCCACTTGGCTCAAAGCCAACGACCAAGACAAACAATAACTCACAATGCCCATACGCTATCACTGTCACCATACTGCAGTGAAATTCAACTAAATCCTTCATAAGCTTATATGACACAAACCATCTGACATTCCACATCTTATGCAAATCTCGTATTCACCATTGTAATAGTCATGCCAACTTCCACAAGTGATCTAAACTCAAATTGCAACATATATCTATTTCGGATAAAAGAGGACTTGCCACATAATCACCTAAGGATCACACAACCTCAGGATACCCCGCGGGAGATAGCCCCGCCTGCTTAGCCTCAAACGGATCTCTCTCTATAGCCATCCAAACATCATAGCCATTATGTAATCACTTTATCCTTCTGCATCTAAACACAACCAACACCTACCCTCGAGGCATCATAATACGCAGTTTAAGAACCTGAAGTTGATGGCGGAACTAACACTAGAGTTGTGGTCAAAGAAATCTTGAGCTTCTGGAAGCTCTACCCACACTCGTCTGACCACATGGATACCCTCAATGGACACCACGTGTCCCAAGAATGCTACTGATATGAACCAAAAATTCATACTTGAAGGACTTTACATAGAGCTTCTCCTCCCTGGATCCTTATAATACCATCCTCAAATGCTAAGTATGCTACCCCTGACAACGAGAGTACGCTAGGATGCTATTAATGAACACAATAACTAAGGAGTTCAATTACTGTTGTAATACACCGTTAATCAAATACATGGACGCTACTAGGGCATTGGTCAGCCCAAAAACATCACTAAACACTTATAACACAACAAGGATAATCAAATCCTTACCCTCCCACAAGTATGTAAATACCAAGAACATCAAAATCGGACCTCACACGACCCCTCAAATACTCAATCAAAGGTCTCCAAATCATAAGCCCTAATTCTCTAATTTTTAGCACTTATTTTTCCCAATTTTCACCACTGATTAGACCTTTAATCACACATAAACGACTTTAGAGTCCAAAAACCATACCTCAATGAAGAACTATCGATTTTCCTCTTCAAAAACCCTTCAAAAGCTTCAAACCCGTATGAAAATGGTGAAAAGAAGTCCAAAATTTGGTAAGGACCCTTTTTATATTTTCTGCCCAGGGATTTCCGCACCTACGGCAAAAATCTCGCACCTGCGGTCCCAGGTGCGCACTTGCAAAAAATTACTTATAGTCCAAATTCTGCACTTGCAACTCGATTTCCGCACCTGCGACTCCGCAGGTGCAGTCCCACGTCCGTATCTGCGATCCCCCACTGACCTGGCCAAATTGCGCATCTGCACTTCCTTTCCGCTTCTTCGGGCCCGCACCTGCGGTTCCCTATCCGCATGTGTGGTCACACCAGTAAAATGGCACTAGCAGCAGCTATGCTGCAAATTTTACAAGTCCAAACCTCAATTAACCATCCGAAATCAATCCCGAGCCCCTCGGGGCCCCAACCAAAAATACCAACAAGTCATAAATGATCATCCGGACTTAGTGGAACACTCGGAACACCCAATATAACATCAAAACACTAAATTCACCTCGAATTGAAGCCTATGAACTTTGAAACTTCTAAACTTCGCCAAAGATGTCGAAACCATCCAAAACACGTCCGATTGAACTGAAATTTTGCTCGCATATCCAAACTAACATTACGAACCTGCTCCAACTTCCGAAGTTCCTTTCTGACCTCGATAGCCAATTTTCCACTACCGACCGGAAATCGCCAAAAATTAACTTTCGCCAATTCAAGCCTAATTCTACAGCGGTCCTCAAAACCACATTCCGAAGACACTCCTAAGTCCCAAATCACCTAACGAAACTATCCGAGCCATAAAATCCGCATTACGAGGTTGTTTACCAAATAGTCAACTTTCGGTTGACTTTTCTTACCATAAGGCCAACTTAAGAGACTAAGTGTCTCATTTCTCACTACGACCACTCTAAACCCGAACCGACAGACCCAACACAACATGAAAGAGTTGAACTACATATAATGAAGCAGAAATGGGGGAAACGGGGCTAAAACTCTCAAAATGACTGACCGTGTCGTTATAATAAATAGTCGAATCTGGAGGGGGAAAGGGTCTAACCATGTTTATTTTACAGAAAATAAGGCACAAAGTTCCCAGGTTTGGCATGGTCCGAGATATACAGCCGTTATTGCTAGATTGATGGGAAAAGTTTTGTAATAAGGAAAATGCCATTAGTGACTCATTTCCTTGTTGTCGTTTTAGTTTCGTCTTATTTACCACATTAATGAAACGAGGCAGTTATCGACATTAAATTTCTCCAAATCTAGATGTCGCTAGGCCTACCTCGGGCACAACGAGGGTCCCAAATTAGGACACACATTTATATTTCCTCAATACGTGTTTAAATACTACAAATACCCTTTCAAAACTCCTTACTGACTTGTTTACCTTTTTTTTTTTTTTTTTTTTTTTGATTATTCCCATCCCCTAAGGTTGGTACGCGCATACTGGCATCATCAGCTTATCGGTGTGTTATCGACCCCATGTGGTATTAATAGGATACTTGGGCATTTACGAATGTCACCCTTCTTTGGTATTATGGAATCGTGTGATAGAGCTTGATTATAAGGTTGCCTCTTTTTAATTCATTCATGTCACGACCCGATTTCCCACCGTCGGGACTGTGATAGCGCCTAACGCTATACTTGCTAGGCAAGACAACAATAGAGGGTTACAACATTAAATGAATTAAAGTATATATACAGAGTTTTACTACCGTCCCATATTCAGTACCAAAAATAACAAATGAAATAGTATACGATACTGCGAAAATAATACTAATCTCTAGCTACCCAGAGTTTGGAGTCATAATTCATGAACTACTAAGAATTTACTACAAGTATTTGGCTGAAAGAAAATATATATATGTTCGGAACTAAATGAAACAACAACTGAAAAATAAGGAAGTAACTCCAGGAATCTGCGGACGTCGGCAAGTCTACTTCGTGTCTTCATGCGAATAGTCTGCTACAACTCGAACACAGCTCGGATCTAAACCTGGATCTACAGAAAGTGCAGAGTGCAGTATTTGTACAACCGACCCCATGAACTTGTAAGTGCCGAGCCTAACCTCAGCGAAGTAGTGACGAGGCTAGGACATGACACCACATAAAACTTGGACCTATATAATCATGTTATTGGAAATAACAGCAAATAAAAAATTGAAACAACAATTAATGGCTAGGAGAAATACAGTGGGAAATTTAAACATAAGGCTTGAGAAAAACGAGAAGGCAGAAATAAACAGTGATTAACAAACAACCAAATTAAACAACTAAAATAGGAAGGAAATCTGCCCGACATTACCTTTCGTGCTTTTACTCTAAGCCTCACCAAATAACAAATAGGAATGCACGACATCACCCATCGTGCTTTTACTCTCATCCTCACCAGATGATAAATAAGAATGCACAGCATCACCCTTCGTGCTTTTACACTCAACTTCACAATATAAATAAATCATGTACGGCATCACCCTTCGTGCTTTACACTTTTCCTCACAATATAAGTAAATCATGCACGGCATCACCCTTCGTGCTTTACACTCTTCCTCACCATATAAAATTAAATTATGCACAACATCATCCTTCGTGCTTTACACTCTTCCTCACCAATCACATAATCATTAACAACAGATAAAGATAAATTGTCACAATAAATCAGTATTTCATTATAATTACCTTCGCAATTTAACGTCTAAACCTCGAATCAATGTTCACATTGTTATCCATATCGGTGGAATCGGATACAGTTCTCCCAACAGTTCAATAGCAACAATAAGCATGGATAATAGACGTTAAGATTACAAGAATGGACTTTCACTCGCATGTTATGAATCGACTACAAAGTATAGGTACTCGTCACCTCACCTATACATTACTTTCAGCACAAAAAAACGTAACAAGTAATCACACAATACATATTCCCTCAAGCTAAGGTTAGGCATAACACTTACCTCGATTTGGCAGGCCACTCACTACTCAAGTACAACTTTCCCTTTAGAATTCACCTCTAACCCACTTGTATCTAATCATAATTAGTTAAATATCATCAATTGTCGCTAAAGAAATCAACATTAATGAATAATTACAAATTTCTCGAATTTTTCCAAATAAGGTAAAAACTAACCCCGGGCACGCTTGGTCCAAACTCGAGGTTCGGACCAAAATCCGTTAACCCATTCACCCCCAAGCCCGAATGTGTAATTAGTTTCGAAATCAGACCCCAATTCGAGGTCTAAATTCCAATTATACAAAATTCCCTAATTTTACCCAAACCACCAATTTCTGCAATGAAAACCTTAGAGTTTTGGTTGAAAATTGATGAAAAAATGGGTAATTGGGAGAAAGTAGTTAAGAATTGTTTACCAACACTTTGGGGAAGAACTTGTCTCTTGAAAATAGCCTCTAAGCCTTCTTGGTTTTGAAAATATGAAAGAATGGCCAAATTCTCGTTTTTAGGTTTTGTTTTAATCGTTGGGCAGGTCTTCTTTGCGTTCGCGAAGTACCTGTCGCGTTCGCGATTCTTTGGCCCTAGTGGCCTTCGCGTTCACAAGTCATTCCACGCGTTTGCGAAATCCATTTCCCCCAAGCCATCGCGTTCGCGACCCAGTGGCCGCATTCGCGTAGAAGACGAGACTCCCATCCCCCAGGTCCCATAACTCATTGCGTTCGCGGAAGGCTGGTCGCATTCGCAAAGTTTACCACCCCCCAGTGCTTCACGTTTGCGACCAGTACTTGGTGTTCGGGAAGAAGGATTTCTCCCTCAGCCTGGTTACACTTCATGATCGTGAAGCACAAAATTTATGCACACTAGAAACAGCAAAACAACTGATTTCTCTAAGTTAAAAACATCATGAAGCCTACCCGAGACTCACCCGAGCCCTCCGGGCTCCAAACCAAACATACACACAAGTCTAAAAATATCCTACGGACTTGCTCGTGCGACCAAATCACTAAAATAACACCTAAAACTACGGATTTAGCATCAAAATCATGAATTTCTCAAGAACACTTAAAAATTACTATCTTCTCAACCGGACGTCCCGATCACGTCAAATAAACTCTGATTTCCACCAAATTTCACAGACATGACATATATGTTATAATAGACCTGTAACGGGCTAAGGAACCAAAATACGTGCCCGATACCAACAAGTTCAAACATTAATCAATTTCTTTAATTCCTTTAAATTTCAGTTTAACCATTTTCATCAAAAATTCATTTCTCGAGCTAGGGACCTCGGAATTCGATTTCGGGCATACGCCCTAGTCCCATATTTTACTACGGACCTCTCGGGACCGTCGGAACATGAGACCGGGTCCATTACTTAAAACGTTGACCAAAGTCAACCAAAAGTTATTTTTAAAAGTAAAAACATCGTCCTCGAACGAACATAGAAAAGTACCTGAACTGGCGAACAAGTGGGGATTTCTACCCCGCATGTCTGACTCAGACTCCCAAGTAGCTGCCTCAATGAGCTGACCTCTCCACTGCACTCGAACAAAAGGGTAACTCTTCGATCTCAGCTGTCGAACTTGTCGGTCTAGAATTTCTACTAACTCCTCCTCATAAGTCAAATCCTTGTCCAACTAGATAGAGCTGAAATCCAACATGTGGGACGAGTCACCATGATACTTCCGAAGCATGGACACATGGAATACCGAATGAACTGGGGATAACCCTGGAGGTAACGAAAGTCTATAAGCTACCTCCCTGACTCTCTCAAGAATCTTAAAATGGCCCGATATACCTAGGGCTCAACTTGCCCTTCTTCCCAAATATCATAACACTCTTCATGGGCGATACCCAAAGTAATATCCTCTCTTCGACCATGAATTCTACCTCATAAACTTTACGGTTGGCATAACGCTGTTACCTGGACTGAGTTGTACAAAGTCGATCATGTATGATCTTGACCTTGTCCAAGGCCTCTTGAACTAAGTCTGTACCCAACAATCGAGCCTCTTCCGGAACAAACCATCCAATTGTGACCTGCACCGTCTACCATATAATGCCTCATAGGGAGCCATCTGAATGCTCGACTGGTAGCTGTTGTTGTAGGCAAACTCCGCTAACGGCAAGAACTGATCTCACGATCCTTCGAAATCTATAACACAAGCGTAGAGCATATCCTCCAAGATATGAATAGTATGCTCGGACTGCCCGTCCGTCTGAGGATGGAATGTTGTGCTCAACTCAACCCGCGTATCCAACTCACACTGTACTTCCCTCCAAAAGTGCGAGGTAAACTACGTACCTCGATCAGAAATGATAGACACGGGCACACCGTGAAGGTGAACGATCTCCAAAATATATATCTCCGCCAACCGCTCTGAAGAGTAAGTACTTGCCACATGAATGAAGTGCACTGACTTAGTCAGCCTATCCATAATAACCAACATGACGTTGAACTTCCTCTGAGTCCATGGGAGTCCAATAACAAAGTCCATAGTGATACGCTCCCACTTCAACTCAGGAATCTCCATTTGCTGAAGCAAACCACCGGGTCTCTGATGCTCATACTTCACCTCACGAAGCCCATCAAAAGTAAGCACACACACATTCGACCCTGCATCCTCAAAACACCGTCATCTCCAACTGTACCTCCTTGGCACCACCATGCCGAACTATGTCCCTAAGGACAATCAAGTGAGGGTCATCATAATGTCGATCTCTGATACGCTCAATTAAGGAAGATTGAGCGACTGTACAAGCTAGTATACGACTAGGCTCTGAAATATACAACCTCACAAACTGGTTGGCCAAAGTCCGAATATCTGAAGGTAGAGGTCTCTCACCGACTGGAATGAATGTCGGGCTGCCCATACTCAACACCTTCCTACTCAATGCATCGGCCACCACATTGGCCTTCCTAGATGATACAATATAGTGACATCATATCTTTCAATATTTCTAACCATCTCTTCTGCCTCAAATTGAGATCTTTTTGCTTGAACAAATACTGAAGGCTGCGATGATCCGTGAAAACCTCACATGGCACACCATAAAGATAGTGCCTCCAAATATTCAATGCGTGAACAATGGCTGTCAACTCTAAGTCATGCACATGGTAATTCTTCTCATTAATCTTCAACTGCTGAGATGCACATGCAATAACCCTACCTTCCTGCATCAACACTGCTCCGAGCCCCATGCAGGAGGTATCATAATATACCGTGAAAGATCCTGAACTTGAGGGAAATACCAACATCGGTGCTGAAGTCAATGCTGTATTGAGCTTCTGAAAACTCGCCACACACTCGTCCGACCATTTGAATAGGGCACCTTTCTGAGTCAATTTAGTCATCGGGGCTACTATAGATGAGAACCCCTCCACAAAACGACAGTAGTAACCCGCCAAACCCAAGAAGCTCATGATTTCCATGGCTGAAGTGGGTCTAGGCCAGTTCTTGACATCCTCTACCTTCTTAGGATCTAGTTGAATACCTTCTGCTAATACGCTGTGACCCAAGAAATCTACTGAATCTAACCAAAACTCGCACTTGGAAAATTTAGCATACAACTGACTATCCCTCAAAGTCTGAAGCGCTATCCGGAGGTGATGCTCATGATTCTCCTGGCTGCGGGAGTATATTAGAATGTCATCAATAAACACAATTATGAAGGAATCCTTATAATGCTTGAGTACCCGATTCATCAAGTCCATAAATGATGTTGGGGAATTAGTCAAACCAGAAGACATCACTAGAAATTCATAGTGCCCATACCTTGTCCGAAAAGCTATCCCAGGGACATCAGATGCCCTAATCTTCAATTGATGGTAGCCGTTCTCAAATCAATCTTCTAAAATACCCAGGCACCCTGAAGCTGACCAAACAAATCATCAATCACGGCAACAGATACTTATTCTTGATAGTGACTTTGTCTAACTATTGGTAACCTATACACATCCTCATCAATCCATCCTTCTTCTTCACGAACAAAATCGGTGCACCCCAGGGCGAGACACTAGGTCTAATGAAGCCATTATCAAGAAAATCTTGTATTTTTTCCTTCAATTCTTTCAACTCGGGTGGGGTCATACGGTATGGAGGAATAGAAATGGGCTGAGTGCCTGGAGCCACATCAATGAAAAAATCAATATCCCTGTCGGGTGGCATCCCCGGAAGGTATGCAGGAAATGTCTGGGGAAACTCGCGAACGACAGACACCGAGTGTATAGAAGAAACCTCAACACTAGAATCACGAACATGAGCCAAATAGGCCAAACACCTCTTCTAGATCATATGCCGATCCTTCGAATAAGAAATAACCTTGTTGGAGGAATGACCAGGAGTCACTCTCCACACTAATCGAGGTAACTCCGACAAAGCTAATGTCATTGTCTTGGCGTGTCAATTCAAGATAGCATAATAAGGTGACATCCAATCCATGCCCAATATGACATCGAAATAAACCATATAAAGAAGTAAAAGGTCTACCCTGGTCTCAAGACACCCAATAACAACCACACACAAGCGATATACACGATCTACAACAATAGCATCCCCTACGAGTGTAGACACATATACAAGAACGCTCAAGGAATCATGGGGCACAACCAAATATGAAGCAAAGTAAGATGACACACAAGAGTAAGTAGACCCCGAATCAAACAAAACTGAAGCATCTCTATTGCAAACTGAAACGGTACATGTGATAATAGCATCTAAGGACTCCGCCTCAGGTATGGCCAAAAATGCATACAATCGGGGCTGGGCCCCAATATCTTGAACCATGTCTCTAGGACGACCTCTGATAGACGGACCTCCACCTCTGGCGGGCTAGCCTCCACCTCTAACAATCTGGCCCCTACCTCTGGCTACCTGAACACTACCCCTGGCTGGCTGGGCAGGTGGTGCGGCAGCTGGTGCCAGAAGTATAGCACGAGAACCCTGATACTGAGAACTTAAATGTTGACAAAATTCAACTAGAAGTCATTTTTAAATCTCAAAAAAATTATCATTTCATATATTTTCACATAAGTCTTTCTGGGTTCAGGCCCGGACTACGTACACAAATCGAGGTGAATAAAATAGTGATTTTTAGGCTAACAAGGTCGGAATAGAGTTTTAATTCATAAGATGACCCTTTGGGTCATCATAGTTCATTATTCTAATTTTCAGTACATGGCACATAAGGAGAAGGCAAGGAGTGGCAAAAGGGCCAATACCACCGTAGGAGTAGTTGTTGATACTACAACTGATGTTGCGGGTGAGCACTCGAGGGGTGGGGATATTCCCCCAACCACAACACCTTCTGATTCTACTATTCCTTCTGAGAATGCACTGATTCCTCCTCTAGCTGATATTCCATCTTCACCTCTATCCTCAACCACCAGTCCTAGTATTTCTGAAGTGGATCTTATGGGAGCCATACAAATGTTGACTCAGATAGTGGCTTCCCAGGCCCACAGATTGAATGCTACACCTACTTCTTCCAGTCACCAAGGGGATTCTGCTAGTTCCAGGGTGAACTGATTCCTTCAGTTGGATCCTACGGTATTCATGGGTACTAAGCCTTAGGAGAACCTCAGGGCAGATATTGATGAGATGCACAAGACATTTCGTGTGATACGTGCCACTAAGACAGAAGCAAGGGAATTGGCCTCCTATCACCTGAAAGAAGTGGTGTATTCATGGTTTCAATTGTATGAGGAGTCCCATAAGGAGGGGAACCCTCCGAAAAAGTGGACTGAGTTTGTGGATGCTTTCATTGATCATTTCTTACCTGTTGAGACTAGGGACATAGTGGCATTTGCTCAAGCCACATAGATCCAAAAATTGAAGGCCAGGATGGAGCGACATTATAACAAGAGGATCGGTCTGCGAGCATCGTTGGTTATTATTTCAGTGGTGTTAGTGGTGGAAAGGTGATGTTCAGGGAGGGTCATCTAGACCAACACAATATTTTGCTCAGTCATCAGCCAGTGCACCGCCATCAGGGCCCGGTCAGCAGTAGTGAAGTCATCTTAGGCCCAGTCAGGGAAATATAAGGTCTTAACAGCAGGATCAGTTAGGCATGAGATTTGAGCCGCATCGTAGGCGCTCTATCACGACCCAAAACAATGTGACCAGCACCCGGTATACTATCTAACCCAGGTGGACCAACCCGTACATCAATACCCATCTATATGCCTTATACATGCATGTAGAAGTTATTTTGAAAACACAATCATTTTAACTGATTAAGACCATACATGAAACATAATCCTTAAATCCACCATTTTCAATATTTGAAAATACAAAAAGATAACAATATTCCTTTTATACATGCGATATGAATAACTTTCAGTACAACCCAAAATTGTGATAACTGTCGATGGAATCTCTATGACACAAGTATAGAATAAATACTTGGGACAAATCCCAACCAGAAGAAAGTAAGATTGACAGGATAGCTGCCAGGAAATAGAAGTGGTGCCTCACTATATCCCTTGGAAATAGAGTCATCCCAACATCATCCGCTCGTAACATGCCACATCTCATCCTGAAAAACATGTAAATCTTGGAGAGGGCCCCTTGAGGACCACCATGGTACTCAATAAATGTCATAGGCTCGCTCTAACTCGAGTTCCTAGACAAGGATTTACAAAACATTTGCAACCAACATTTTATATGAAGTTATAAGCCATTACACAAGTTCACACTCTTTAGCATTTTAGATAAAATGACTAGTAAAATGTAAATCATGGTACGAACTTTTAAAATATTTATATCAACCCATGATTCTAATAAAATCATGCCAAATGTTACACCCGATATTTTTGTACGTGTGAGTACATCGTAAGTCAATTGATTTAAGCTCAGAAATGAGATCATCTTTGAAAGTATATAAAGTAAGTTAATAATGTTACCTTGGAGGTTACAAATATTAAATATCATGAATAACAATTACATCGATGGTTGGAAAGCTTAGATGCTAAACAAATTGAAGAAAACAGGGTTTCGTCAAAAGTCGACATATCTGGAATGTTATAACATGAACTTTTGGGGAGAGACTAGGGTTCTTAACATGATAAAGAGGTTATGTTATGAGTTATTTTAGCGGTATGATAGTCGCGTGTTACGTTTTGAATTAAAGCAAGTTGTGGAACAAAAATTGGCAAAGGTCATCACAAGTTACATTCATAATGTGCTGAAAAACTAGGTCAAATGTAACTAAGATTTTCTCCCAATATTCTTGGAACTTTTCACGACCCCAAATCCTAAGCCGGCCGTGATGGCTCCTATCATGGAACTAGGCTAGCCAACAATTACAGACTATCATAATGTTTCATAATTTCCAAAACTAGCAGATTAAAATAGCAAAATGAGATAAACAATTTATACACTACCCCAAAATAAGGAGTCAACTGTCATGCGCACCTATGACGATAAATACAATGTACAAAAGAGTGAATTTGCTACTACATAATCTCAAGTACGAGAGACAACACTATGAACTAAGAAAAGGAAAGGAGGTGAGCTGGAAACGCTGAGCATCTACCTCAATCCTAGAACAAACTCCAAGCATGTCTAAAAATCAACTAGCGAGATGGTCCGGCACCTAGATCTGCACACAGCGGTGCATGGAGTAACGTGAGTACGCCAACTCAATAAGTAATCAAAGTAACTAAAAACTTGAGTGTAGTGACGAGCATTTATAAATCATGATTTCATAAAACAATAATTCAACTTTTATTAGAAGGCTCAGATAAAGAAAGGAGAGAAAAGAAGTAAAATTCACAATGTAAAGGCATCCAGGCACAGTATCTCTCATAACAAGTATCTCAGTCACTCGTGAATCCACTATCAGATCTCATGCTCACACTAAACACTCGCACTCGACAAGTACCATGAATACACATAACTGTTGTGGCGGGCAGCCCGATCTGATACATATACATACATATATATATATATATATATATATATACTATTGTGGCGTGCATGTCGATCCATAACATATGTTACGGCGTGCAGCCCGATCCATATAATAGTCGAATGCGCCCACTGGGGGTGTATAGACTCCGGAGGGTCTCGTACAGCCCAAGCGCTATATTTCTGCAGCGTGCAGCCCGATCCAATATGTATATTCCTGGGGCGTGCAGCCCGATCCATATATAATATATATTGCTGCGACGTGCAGCCCGATCCATATGTAATATATAACATATATATTACTGCATCGTGCAGCCGATCCATAACTATCCTCACATATACGGCTCTCGGCCTCACTTAGTCATCCTCACAAGCCACTCGGGCAACCCATCTCAACTCACGGGACTCAGCCCCAAAATACCTCTTAGAGTCTCAAAATAGTGGGATAACAATGAAAATAACAAGTAGGAAATATGACTGGGTTCACAATTGTTCTATCAGGATAATGTGAGAATAGTGTAAAAGCACCTCTGAGGGTCTAAACAGGTCGGCCCAAGGACCCAAATATGTCTTACAACCCATAAACAAGTATAAATTTCTAAAATACAGGATGTCGTAAGGTTTCAAATCGAATATGCGGCTTAATAGTCGCTACGAGACGGACCAAGTCACCATCCCTATCAGTGCACGCCCACACGCTTGTCACCTAGCATGTGCGTCACCTAATTTACCAAAAACAATATAAAATACTGGGGTTTCATACCCTAAGGTTTAGAGTAACAATCGTTACTTACCTCAAAACAGCCCAAAAGCTACTCCGCGGTGCTCTTGCCCCTCGAATCGGCTCCCAAAATCAGGAGTCAACTGTCATGAGCACCTAGGACGATAAATACAATGGACAATAGAGTGAATTTGCTACTACAGAATCTGAAGTACGAGAGACAACATTATGAACTGAGAAAAGGAAAGGAGGTGAGCTGGGAACACTAAGCATCTACCTTGATCCTCGAACAAACTCCAAGCATTTCCGAAAATCAACTAGCGAGATGGTCCAGTACCTAGATCTTCACATAGAGGTGCAGGGAGTAACGTGAGTACGTCAACTCAATAAGTAATCAAAGTAACTAAAAACTTGAGTGTAGTGACGAGCATTTATAAATCATGATTTCATAAAACAGTAATTCAAATTTTATTAGAAGGCTCAGATAAAGAAAGGAGAGAAAAGAAGTAAAATTCACAATGTAACAGCCATCCAGGCACAGTATCTCTCATAACAAGTATCTCAATTACTCGTGACTCCACTATCAGTATCTCATGCTCACACTAAAAACTCGCACTCGTCAAGTACCATGAGTACACACAACTATTGCGGCGGGCAGCCCGATTCGACACACACACACACACACACAGATATATATATATATATATATATATATATATATATACACAATTGTGGCGTGCATCCCGATCCATAACATATGCTGTGGCATGCAGCCCGATCCATATAATAGTCGACTGGGCCCACTGGGGGTGTATAGACTCCGGAGGGTCTCGTACAGCCCAAGCGCTATATTTCTGCGGCGTGCAGCCCGATCCAATAAGTATATTGCTGGGGCGTGCATCCCGATCCATATATAATATATATTGCTGTGACGTGCAGCCCGATCCATATGTAATATATAAAATATATATTACTACGGCGTGCAGCCCGATCCATAACTATCCTCACATATACAGCGCTCGGCCTCACTTAGTCATCCTCACAAGCCACTCAGGCAACCCATCACAACTCACGGGACTTAGCCCCAAAATACCTCTCAGAGTCTCAAAATAGTGGGATGACAATGAAAATAACAAGTAGAAAATATGACTGGGTTCACAATTGTTCTATCAGGATAGTGTGAGAATAGTGTAAAAGCACCCCTGAGGGTCTAAACAGGCCGGCACAAGGCCCCAAACATGTCTTATAACCCATAGACAAGTATAAATTTCTAATATACAGGATGTCATAAGGTTTCAAATCGAATATGCAGCTTAATAGTCGCTACGGGACGGACCAAGTCACCATCCCTATCGGTGCATGCCCACACGCTCGTAACCTAGCATGTGCGTCACCTAATTTACCAAAAACAATATAAAATACCGGGGTTTCATACCCTAAGGTTTAGAGTTACAACCGTTACTTACCTCAAAACAGATCAAAAGCTACTCCGCGGTGCTCTTGCCCCTCGAATAGGCTCCCAAGTTCTCCGAGTCTATCAGAATCAGGTTAATAACATCAAAATACGCTAAAGGAACAAAGCCCAATCGAAAACTATCGATATTAGGCACAATTCCCGAAATTGGCAAAACCCAGCCCCCGGGCCCACGTCTCAGAATTCGATAAAAATCACAAAACTAGAATCATCATTCTCCCACGAGTCTACCCATACCAAATTTATCAAAATCCGACCTCAATTGCCCACTCAAATCATCAAAAGAAATCCCCAATTATTCCTTCCATTTTTCCCCAAATTTTCACTTTGATTCCTCAAATTACGTGATAAAATCAATACTAACTCATGAAATTATGCCAAAAGTGATTGAAGAACACTTACCACAAGAATATCACTGAAAATCTCATCCAACTTCTCCTTATCCCGAGCTCTTTAATGGAATATTGAGTTATGGCCAAAAAACCTCCGTTCTTGAATCATAAACTGTCTGTCCAGGTCTTTCTTCAATGCGATCGCGGGAGTTCCCACGCGATTGCGAAGAACAAGTCTGTTGCCCCATAAAATTACCCTACGCGATCGCACACATACACACGCGATCACGATTCAGCAGGACATAAACCCACGCGATCGCGAACCACTCTACGCAATCGCGAAGAACAACGGCTCAGCCCTCCCCCTACCCCCCACACGCCCTTCAACTTTATGCGAACATGAACAACACCACGCGATCGCACTGCACAACAACCTCACAGTAACGCGATCGCGTATAACAAAAATCATTCCATCCCCAGCTAGGCTTACGCGATCGCGAACGTCCTCCCGCGATCGCGTAGAAGGAAACTAGAAACTCACACCAGCAATAATCTGCCAAGTTTTTAAGACAAGAGTTGGTCCGTTAACCACCCGAAACACACCCCAGGCCTCGATCCCTCGAAACACCAAAAACAACGCAAAAACAACAAAATCACATCAAATTCTAGCCTTATGAACTTTGAAATTTCTAAATTTCACCAAAGATGTCGAAACCATCTAAAACATATCCAATTGACCTGAAAATTTGCACGCATATCCAATATGACATTACAAACTAGCTCAAACTTCCGGAATTCGATTCCGACCCTGTTAGCCTATTTTCCCCCGCCGGCCGGAAATTGCCAAAAACTAACTTTGGCCAATTCAAGCCTAATTGTACATCAGACATCAAAACTTCATTCCGAACACACTCCTAAGTCCCAAATCACCTAGCGAAGCTATCCGAGCCATACAATCTACATTCCGAGATCGTTTACCAATAAGTTAACTCCCATTTGACTTTTCCATTTATTAAGCTAATTTAAGAGACTAAGTGTCTCAATTCTCACCACGACCACTCCGAACCCGAACCAACCAACCCAACACAACATAAATAGGCTAAGAAACATATGATAAAGCAAAAACGGGGGAAACATGGATAATCTCATGGAATGACCGGCCGGGTTGTTACATCCTCCCCTTCTTAAACAAACGTTCGTCCTCGAACGGGTCTATAACCATACCTGGAGTCTCAAATAAGTGAGGATATCTGCTACGCATCTCCCGCTCGGTCTCCCAGGTAGCATCCTTCACCGGCTGTCCTCTCCACTAGACCGTCACTGAAGCTATATCCTTAGACCTCAGCTTTCTGACCTTACGACCCAAGATAGCCACTGGCTCTACCTCATATGACATATCATCCTCGAGCTGAACCGTGCTGATGTCCAAAACATGAGATGGGCCACCAACATACTTCCTGAGCACTGAAACATAGAACACCGGATGAATACTCGATAAGATGGGAGGCAAGGCAAGTCTATAAGCCACTTCCCAATCCTCTGAAGCACCTCAAATGGCCCAATGAACCGGGGACTCAGCTTTCCCCTCTTCTCGGACCTCATAACACCCTTTATGGGTGACACCTTCAGCAGCACCTTCTCCCCATCCATGATAGACACATCTCGGACCTTAAAGTCTGCATAAATCTTCTGCCTATACTGCACCATGGAAGCCGCTCCTGAACCAACTTCACCTTAACCAACGCATCCTGAACCAAGTCTGTGCCCAATAGCCTAGCCTCGCCCGGCTCAAACCAACCAACCAGAGATCTGCATATCCTACCATATAAGGCCACATACGGAGCCATATGGTTACTCGACTAATAACTACTTATATATGCAAACTCCGCGAGTGGCAGAAACTGGTCCCATGAACCCCAAAAATCAAGGACACAGGCACGCAACATATCCTCCAAAATCTGAATCGTACGCTCTAACTGCCCGTTTATTTGAGGATGAAACGATGTGCTCAACTCAACCTGAGTACCTAACTCCCTCTGCACGGCCCTTAAAAACTGAGTACCTCTATTAGAAATGATAGAAACTGGAACCTCATGCAATCAGACAATCTCCCTGATGTAAATCTCAGCTAACCGCTCCGAAGAATAGGTAGTACCAACAGGAATGAAGTGCGCGGACTTGGTTAGCCGATCCATAATAACCCATATAGCATCAAACCTCCTCGAAGTCCGTGGAAGCCCAACTACGAAGTCCATGGTAATCCGCTCCCACATCCAGTCTGGAATATCTAATCTCTGAAGTGATCCACCTAGTCTCTGGTGCTCATACTTGACCTGCTGATAGTTGAGATGCCGAGCCACGAACTCAACAATATCTCTCTTCATCCGCCTCTACCAATAATGCTGTCTCAGATCCTGATACATCTTTGCGGCACCCAAATGGATGAAATACCGCAAACTATGGGCCTCAGCTATAATCAAATCTCGAAGTCGATCCATATTGTGCACGCAAATCCGGCCCTGCATCCTCATGGCCCTATCATCACCAATAACCACATCCCTGGCATCACCGCGGCCGACCTTGTCCTGAAGAACGAGCAAGTGTGTATCATCAGACTGGAGTTCTCTAATCTGATCAAAAAGAAAAGACTTGGAGGCTACACAAGACAACACCCACGGGGGCTCTGATAGATCCAATCTCACCATCTGACCCGCTAAAGCCCGAACAGCAAGTGTTAAAGGTCGCTTTGCTGCTGGAAGGTAGGCTAGACTCCCTAAACTCTCTGCTCTGCGACTCAGGGCATCGGCCACTACATTGGCCTTCCCCAGATGATATAGAATGGTGAGGTCATAATCCTTGAGAAGATCCAACCATCTCCTCTGATGTAAATTCAGATCCTTCTGCTTAAGCAGATGTTGCAAACTACGGTGATCAGTGAAAATATCACAATGCACTCGATACAAATAATGATGAAAAATCTTCAAGGCGTGGACAATAGCTGCTAGCTCAAGATCGTGCACTGGATCATTCTTCTCGTGCACCTTCAACTATCTGGACGCATAGGCAATCACCCTACCGTCCTGCATCAAAACCGCTCCAAGGCCAACTCTCGAGGCGCTAGAGTAAACTGTATAAGAACCTTAACCCATAGGCAAAACCAATACCAGGGCTGTCGTCAAAGCTGACTTGAGCTTCTGAAAGCTCTCCTCACACTCCTCAGTCAACCTAAACTGAGCACCCATCCGGGTTAGCCTAGTCATAGGTGCTGCAATAGATTAAAATCCCTCTACAAAACGATGATAGTACCCTGTCAAACCAAGGAAACTGAGAATCTCGGCAGCTGATGACGATCTAGGCAAGCTTTGCATCGCCTCTATCTTCTTTGGATCAACCTGAATACCCTCACTGGACACCACGTGCCCCAAGAATGCTACTGAATCAAGCCAGAACTCACACTTTGAAAATTCTGCGTACAACTTCTTCTCCCTCAAGGTTTGAACAACTCTTAAATGCTGCTCATGATCCTCCCGAGATCGAGAATCCACCAAGATATCGTTAATGAACACGATGACGAAAGAATCCATGTAAGGCTGGAATACACTGTGCATCAAGTGCATAAAGGCTGCTGGGGCATTGGTCAGCCCGAAAGACATAACCAGAAACTCATAATGACCATACCTAGTTTTGAAAGCAGTCTTCAGGATGTCTAGCCCCCGAATCTTCATCTGATAATAGCCAGAACGCAAGTCAATCTTGGAAAATACCCTAGCACCCTGTAACTGATTAAACAAGTCATCAATACGAGGAAAGAGATACCAGTTCTTCATAGTAACCCAGTACATTTGTCGATAATCAATACACATGCGCATAGAACCATCCTTCTTCTTCACAAACAACACCGGTACACCCCAAGGTGACACACTAGGCCGAATGAACCCTTATCTAGGAGTTTCGAAACTACTCATTTAGTTCCTTTAGCTCGGCTAGTGCCATACGATAAGGTGGAATAGAAATAGGCTTAGTTCCTGGTACCAGGTCAATACCAAAATAAATGTCCCTGTCATTTGGCATGCCTGACAGGTCTGCATGAAACAGTTCAGAAAGTCACGGACCACAGAAACCATATCAATATCGGGAGTCTCACCACTAACATCCCTCACAAAATCCAGATACGATAAACACCCATTTTCAACCATGCGCTGGTCCTTCAGGTAGGAAATCACCCTGTTAGGCACATACTCATAAGAACCTTTCCACTCAACCCTCGGACGTCCTGGCATAGCAAAGGTCACGGTCTTAGCGTGACAATCAAGAACAACATGACACGGAGATAACCAATACATGCCTAATATTACATCAAAATCGACCATGCTGAGTAAAGTAGGTCCACTCGGGTCTCCAGACCCCCAATAGCTACCACACACGACTGATACACACGGTCCACAATAATAGTATCGCCGAGAAGAGTCGACATATGATCAGATGTAACTAAAGACTCACGGGGCATATCCAGGAAATGGGAAATATATGATGAACCATACGAATATGTAGAACCATGGTAAAATAAAGCCAAAGCATCTCGGCGACAGACGGAGACAATACTTGCGATCACTGCATCGGAGGCCATAGCATCTGGCCTTGCTGGAAACGCATACATACGAGCCTGACCTCCACCTGCTCGACCTCCCCTTCTAGGGCGCCTCTAGTTGACAGACTACCACCCCTGGATGCCTGGGTGGGTGGTGATGTAACTGGAGCTGAAGTCGAAGGCTGGGTCCTCCGCTGAGATGGACCTCCAAGAAGATTACTACACTGCCCCCTCATATGCCCAAACACTCCACACTTATAACAAGTCCCTGGAGCTGGAGACGGGGTCTGAAAGGAACCCCTGGAACCAGAAGGGCCACTAGAAGAACCATGCATAAAGGAACCCGGAACTGATGGTGCTCGAGCTGCACTATGGGCTGGAAGGGCACCGAATGAAGAACAACCTGGCTGAGAACTACAAGGACCATGCGCCGAAGATGCACTACTATAGGCTGGTGGTCTGACTGAGGAGGCCTGATTGAACGACCTCTGCCATGCTGAAACTGCCCCTGGAAGGAGTACCACTTGAACCACCCGATCCACGAGGCCTTTTGGCCTCCCTCTCCTAGCGGCGAACCGACCCAATATCTCGAGCAATATCAACAACCTGCTCGAAGGTAGCACCTGATACCCTCTCCTGAGTCATAAAAAGGCCGAGCTGATAAGTGAGGCCATCCACGAACCTCCTAATCCTCTCCCTATCAGTAGGGACCAATTCGGTGGCATGACGAGCCAACGAAAACCGCATCTCATAATGCGTCACTGATAGCTCCCACTGACGCAGCTGCTTAATTTGCTTGCACTGCTCTTCGCTATGAGACTAAGGTACATACATCTCTAAGAAGGTAGTGGAGAACAGCTGCCAGGTGAGGGGTGCTGAACAACCATGCCTAAGCCTCTCAAAAGACTCCACCAAGTGAAAGCAGCACCAGAAAACTGAAAAGTGGCAAATGATACCCCACTGGTCTCCAGAATCCCAGCAGTACGAAGAATCCTCTTACACTTATCAAGAAAACCCTGGGCATCCTTGCCCTGAACACCACTGAATGTTGTAGGCTGAAGTCTACCAAATATCTCAAGCTTACGCTGCTAATCATTTGGCATAGCTGGAACCACGAAGTCCTGAACTGGAGCAGTCGGCTGGGCTGGAACTGCCCCTGGTGTCTGAAGGCCCTGAGTAACCTGCTCAGGTGTCCGGGAAACTTGAGTTTGACTGCCTCCCTCGGCTTGAGAAGTAGCAACAACTGCCTGAGCAACGGTGGTACATACAATCAAGATCTGAGCCAAGTTCTCCTTAAGACCCAGAATAACAACAAGCACCGCCGATGCCTAAGACTGTCCCGCTGGAGCATCTGCGGCGGGGACCTGATCCTGAATGGTAGGTGGACCCTCTGGTACATCCCCGGCTGCTACACGGGTTGGTACCCTACCTCTACCACGGCCTCGACCGCGGCCTCGACCTCTCAATGGTCTAGTTGGTGGCTAATCAACCTGATCGGAGTCCTCACCCTTTGTGAGAGAATTAAACAATAGAAGTTTAGATTTCTAGAATCAACAAAAGGGCACGACAGAATTCAAGAAAAATGAGATTGTTCCTAAGGGTTATGCAGCCTCTCGAAGATAAGTACAAACGTCTCTGTACCGATTCGCAAGACTCTACTAAACCTGCTCATGACCGTTGAGTCCTATGTAACCTAGATTCTGATACCAACTTGTCACAACCCCAAATCCTAAGCCGGCTGTGATGGCGCCTATCATAGAATTAGGCTAGCCAACCATTACAGACTATCATAATATTTCATAATTTCCAAAACTACCAGATTAAAACAGCAAAATGAGATAAACAATTTATACACTACCCCAAAATCAAGAGTCAACTGTTATGAGCACCCACGATGATAAATACAATGTGAATAAAGTGACTTTGCTACTACAGAGTCTGAAGTAGGAGAGACAACACTATGAACTCATGAAAGGAAAGGAGGTGAGTCGGGGACGCTGAGCAGCTACCTCGATCGTCGAACAAACTCCAAGTACGTCCGAAAATCAACTAACGAGATGGTCTGATACCTGGATCTACACACAGAGGTGCAGGGATCAAGGCATAGTATCTCTCATAATAAATATCTCAGTCACTCGTGACTCCACTATCAGTATCTCATGCTCACACTAAACACTCGCACTCGACAAGTACCATGAATACACACAACTGATGCAGCGATCAGGCCGATCCAATACATATACATATATATATATATATACACACTACTGCGGCGTGCAGCTCGATTCATATAACATACGCTGCGGTGTGCAGCCCGATCCATATAATAGTCGACTGCGCCCACTAGGGTTGTACAGACTCTGGAGGGGCTCCTACGGCCCAAGCGCTATATTACTGCGGCGTGCAGCCCGATCCATATATAATATATATTGTTGCGGTGTGTTGCCCGATCCATATTTAATATATAACATATATATTGCTGCGGCGTGCAGACTGATCCATAACTATCCTCACATATTCGGCTCTTGGCCTCACTTAGTCATCCTCATATATATATATATATATATATATATATATATATATATATATATACTGCTGCGGCGTGCAGCCTGATCCATATAAAATACGCTGCGACGTGCAGCCCGATCCATATAATAGTCGACTGTGCCCACTAGGGTTGTACAGATTCTGGAGGGGCTCCTACAGTCCAAGCGCTATATTTCTGCGGCGTGTAGCCCGATCCAATATGTCTATTGCTGCGGCGTGCATCCCGATCAATATATAATATACATTGCTGCGGCGTGTAGCCCGATCCATATGTAATATATAACATATATATTTTTGCGGCGTGCAGCCCGATCCATAACTATCCTCAAATATCCGGCTCTTTGCCTCACTTAGTCATCCTCACAAGGCACTTGAGCAAACCATATCAAATCACGGGACTCAGCCCCAAAATACCTCTCAGGATCTCAAAATAGTGGATAACAGTGAAAATAACAACAAGTAGAAAACATGACTGGGTTCACAATTGTTCTATCAGGATAGTGTGAGAATAGTGTAAAAGCACCTCTGAGGGTCTAAACAGGTCGGCACAAGGCCCCAAACATGTCTTATAACCCATAGACAAGTATATATTTCTAAAATACAGGATGTCATAAAGTTTCAAATCGAATATGCAGCTTAATAGTCGCTACGGGGCGGACCAAGTCACCATCCCTATCGGTGCACGCCCACACGCTCGTCGCCTAGCATGTGCGTCACCTAATTTACCAAAAACAATAAAAAATACCGGGGTTTCAGGTTTAGAGTTACAATCGTTACTTACCTCAAAACAACCCAAAAGCTACTCCGCGGTGCTCTTTCCCTTCGAATCGGCTCTCCGAGTCTATCAGAATCAGGTTAATAACATCAAAATACGCTAAAGGAACAAATCCCAATAGAAAACTATCAATATTAGGCACAATTCCCGAAGTTGGCCAAACCCGGCCCCCAGGCCCATATCTCAAAATTCGATAAAAATCACAAAACTAGAATCCTCATTCCCCCACGAGTCTACCCATTCCAAATTTATCAAAATCCAACCTCAATTGCCCATTCAAATCATCAAAACAAATCCCCAATTCTTCCCATTTTTTCCCAAATTTTCCCAAATCAAGACTAACTCATAAAAGTAAGCCAAAAGTGATTGAAAAATACTTACCACAAGAACCCCACTGAAAATCTCGTCCAAATTCTCCTTCTCCCCAGCTCTCTAATGGAATATTGAGTTAGGGACAAAAAAACCCCATTCTTGAAACTTAAACTGTCTGCCCAGGTCTTTCTTCAATGCGATCGCGGGAGTTCCCACGTCATCGCGAAGAACAACGGCTCAGCCCCCCCCCCCCCACGCGCCCTTCAACTCTACGCGAACATGAACAACACCACACGATCGCACTGCACAACAACCTCACTCACGCAATCGCGTATAACAAAAATCCTGCCATCCCTAGCTGGGCCTACGCTATCGTGAACGTCCTCCCGCGATCGCGTACGAAATAAGAAACTCACACCAGCAAAAATCTGCCAAGTTTTTAAGTCAAGAGTTGGTCCGTTAACCACCCGAAACACACATGAGGCCCTCGAGACCTCAACCAAACATACCAACAAATCCTATAACCTCATTCAATCTTAGCCGAGCCCTCGAAACATCAAAAATACAAAAATCACATCAAATTCAAGCCTATGAACTTTGAAATTTCTAAATTTCATCAAAGATGCCTAAACCATCCAAAACACATCGTATTGACCTAAAAATTTGCATGCATATCTAAGATGAGATCGCAAACCTCCTCCTACTTCCGGAATTCCATTCCGACCCCGATATCCTATTTTCCCATACAGACCGGAAATCGCCAAAAACTAACTTTCGCCAATTCAAGCCTAATACTACACCAAACATCAAAACTTCATTCAGAACACACTTATAAGTCCCAAATCACCTAACAAAGCTATCCGATCCATAAAATCTACATTCCGAGGTCGCTTACCAATAAGTCAACTCCCAATTGACTTTTCCATCTATTAAGCTAATTTAAGAGATTAAGTATTTTAGTTCTCACCACTACCACTAGGAACCCGAACCAACTGACCCAACACAACATAAATAGGCTAAGAAACATATGATAAAGCAAAAATGGGGGAAATAGAGCTAATCTCACGGAACGACCGGTCGGGTCGTTACAGAATTATTGGATGATCTACCTACCAAATTAAAGATATATGAGTCTAGTTTCAAACTCATTAAAAAGTTTGTCTATATGACATAGTAGTAGAGAGATATTCGTGTTTTAGCGATATTGCACCAATAAGCTCTCAATGGGTCCCACATAGGCGGTTTAGATATATTGATATATATAAGTTGCCTAAACCCCGGTTTAACACATTTTTTTCAGTACCTTCTGACCCTAGATACCTAAAAAAACTCTCTCAAGGTTCTCTCATGATCCAAGACCCAAACAAAGGTCAAACAACACAAATCAGGTGTCGGAAATCCTGTCGCGCTAGTAAGTTTCTTGTTCTTCTTGTTGTTGCGGATTTTTGGGTTGTTCCAAATCATGTGGGAGGTTATTTTAAGTGGTTTACATTCTGTAAAATACTCTCCCATGTTTTTCATATCAACTCTAAATTATTTCATGTCTTGCAAATGCATTACACCATATTTCAACATCAAACGTTAGTTCTAGTGAAGAACAACACCTCTTTGAGGTTGTGTTGTCATTGAGGATAGTTGTGGGGTGTGTTTGGATGAAATTTGAAGATTTTGCTACTGGCTAAGGTGAGTATACCAGCATAATAATTGTTCGTAAGCTTGTTTGTATGTTGGTTACGTTTTTTGGATGATAAACTACAAGATACTACTTGGATTAGCTTAAATGGTGTTGTATTGCCACTGAGGGATGTTGTAAGCTAAATATAACTTGGATTTTGACTTTATAAGGTATTTTTATTGTGTTCCTTCATGTGCTTAAGGTTACCTTGATGTTAATTAAGTTGAATGGATGTGCTAGACATGAACTAGTGAATAAAGTTGCTAATCGAAGATAGTAGGAGTTGTGGATGGAATAATTGATGACATACTTCATTGTCATGTTAATGATTCTTTTAAGTTAATGTGAGAAGTCTATAAGGGGTGATATGAGTTATACGGATTCCAATCGGAGCTTTCCGCTCGTCGTGAAATAGTTATGACTTATTGTTGTTATATGGTGTCTTGTTATTGGTATTTATATGTTTCTTGATTTCTATGGCTATTGTTGTTGGTATATGGTATTGGAGCAGGCCCTTGTAACAAGGGAGATGGTGCCCGAGTTTACGTAAATGAGCTACTATCTTAAGTTACAGACAGCCTTTGCTCAACACTGATTTTGAATCTCCTTATGCTATGGTAGATTGAGTTGACTTGTTTGAAGGGTTACTTGGAAGTTATTAAGGACTAAACTTGGTTAAGGTATGTTAAGGCACTTATTTCTTTCTTTTGGCATGATCTAAAGTGAAATGAACATAAACGATACACTATTTCATAACGAATCTACTCCTAGCAACAAATGTTGTCCATGTTCTTCTTTCCTTATAAGGTTATTCTAAGAAAGTATGTATGATCCTCGAATGTTGGGGAAGTTCATATTAATGATATGATTTACATAATGTTAATCGAAGGTGCAACAACCTTAAGTCACTTGGAAAGGTTTAGAATGTGATTTCATTAGTCTAGCATGCATTATATATAGTATCTATTTTACTCTACCAAGCCGCGCTATAGTCGGCCGGGTAGACACCTATTGTGCAACCACTGATTAGTTAGTTTAACCAAGCTCCACGTGGCCGAGTATGGTTCTATCGAGCCTTATGATGGCCGGTTACGTTTTTACCGATTCCTCTTCAAAGCCGGGTACGATATGATGATGGAGATGCCCACAAAGGCATATGTTTTTAAAACTTTATGTATATGTATGTATCATGAAATTCATATCAGTAGCCCCCAGAGGCGCTCAGATGTTACAGGTTGTATCTCCTATATGTCACTTTACATTACTGTTCTTATTTATGCTTTTCTGCCTTATATACTCGATATTTTATTCGTACTGACGTCCCTTTTGCCTGGGGACGTTGTGCTTTATGCCCGCAGGTCCCGATAGACAGGTTGACAGTCCTCCTAGAAGGCTATCAGCTCAGCGGAAGGTGTTGCTGCACTCCACTTGCTTCGGAGTTGCCTATTTGTTCAGTATGATTGGAACATTTATTGACTGGTATAGCGGAGCCATTTCCGGACCTATATGATATTTATGTACTCTTAGAGGCTTGTAGACAGATGTCATGTATATGGATACTTGTATGGCCTTTTCGGCCTATTTTTTAAGTGTACAAATGATAATGTCGACCTTATGACCTGTATGTCGCATGTGTAAGTTTCTAAATAATGTTGGGTCATCCTATATCTAGTATGCACTTATATTTTATACTGGTTATCTTATAACGTCCCTTTTGGCCCATTTACCCATGATAGTACGATAAGAAAGATATGTTATGTTGATACTCGATTGAGTAAGGTACCGGGTGCCCGTCGTGGCCCTTCGGTTTGGGTCGTGACACAAAGCCATTTCAACTTCACTAAATTATTGAAATTTTGTCTCCTTAGGCCTATCCATAAGAAAATCTTCTTTTACCTTTCATGGGGAGTACTATACCATCAACGACACAAAAGGTCAACTAGGTTATGTACCTAGCGGCAAGTATCCTACTTGCTCAGGTCGTCTCATCCTAGTGCCGTACGAATCGACTTAGCCATGATACCAAAAGAATAAAACAACACCTTTTAAGGAGGACACCCTGCCGTAATCTATACCACAAAGTGGCCATCTACGCCTACACTGGAACCTATAGTTTCATGACGACGAGCATAATATATGTGAAGCCAATCACGGTGAACACATGTAACTACATTTGATACTTCAAAAATAGATTCATAGCTGAATAGCCTCAAAGTATCTGTTTTTTCAAATCAAGACATTTTTAGTCAATCCAAATTGTTTGAATGAAATTAAATAAGATCCTTTCTCATTTGATGTTGAGCAGTTAACAAAATGAGATTTAAAATCTTAAAGATTTAGCAACTGCTACATAAAAATATAACGATTTTAGAATTATTACATGTCTCACTTTATATAACATAGGTAACAATAGAACTCAAATTTTTAATCCATTTATCATCAACATAAGTTTTGAATAAAACCTATAATATTTTCCTCGAGTGTCATTGCTAACAAGTTTTGAAAACAAGATTTTACAAAACAACATGACACCATTTCATATGCAACACGACACAAAGACCATGGGAACATCCTTTTCCGCTTGTCCCAACAACTGCGGGCACATTTATGAACAATCTCATGTATCAAGTTAAAACATGTGTTACAAGAAAATTCCTCAAGTAGAGGAAGTTGATGTCTAAGCTCCAAAATAGTATTATAAGGCTCAAATTCATTTAGAACTTCCAAACGTTTCCAACAATTCAATATCTACATAATAACTCATATTCATCTACGACATGTTACGATAATACCAACTAAGACAACTAAGTGTTCAACACTTAGGTCAAACTTTACAAGTATAGTAAAAATCGATATTCCCACCGTAGAAGTCAGTACTTGACTTTTTAACTCCAAAACTCTCATTGCATGCCCAACAACATAATATTCAATAATCTAATTGCTCACAAGAATTTTAAAAAATATCATGTAACTCATTTTTATTAAATCGATACTATTCACCATCTCTTCCCACTAGTCAATCTTGTTCACAATACCCATTTCTATGATTTATCTCCTACCTCAATATAACCATAGTTTTACTCCAAATCACCTTCTATATACTTATTTATACACAATAAATGACCATTGAGTTGTGAGATTACCTCTTGAAGATAAAGCTTGAAAATCTCCACCTTTTGTGTTCATGGAGGATTTGGAATAATCTAAAAAATTCCATGGTTGAACCTTTTTACTATGGTGTTAATCAACTTGAATTTAGATTAAACTTGGATAAACACTCAACTTCTATGATGTAAGTGATGCCTTGGTCAAAATTCTCTTCAAAATCCCAAAAGAACTCCCAAAATTTGACCCCAAATCATCTCTCCCCAACATAGGGAGTATATATAACCTTCTCAGGTGCGCTGCCGCGCATCTGGGCGTGCACTTGGGGCAGCCAACTTCTCCAGATGCGCTCTCAGATGTGCTGCCACAGAGTCGGGCGAACATCTCACAATACTCAATAAATTGGTCATAACTTTTAGTACAAAAGTCCAAATGACAAATAGTTTGAACCCTTGAAAAATAGACTCAAGGGATTTAATTTGATAGGTTGACCCAGAATAACTCTGGATACACATAGATATATAGTCTTTTGAAATTAGGTCATGTGGGACCTTGGGCACCTTCTTCCTTGTAACAATTTCTACTTGTTCCAACCTGCTTTCCCCCAGTTCTAAATGTCTTATAATCCTTCAAACCATTTCCAACACATGTCCACATATCCAAATGGATTTATCCATAATCGTAGTTATTATTAGTTTACAAATAATACACTTAGTGCTTAATAACTGTCTAATGAGGCCTTTAACATTTGAAATTTTTTTTTGGTGCCACTTTCTCCCCTACTTAATATCATTCGTCCTCGAATGACTTTCTTGATTGCGTTCTAGTCCAAAAGCAAATACTTAAGCCTTATTTTACTTCTCAATCCGTAAGGCCTTAACATTTAAATTTTTAAGAGTTTCGGTGGAGTATCCTTTATGTTTAGGCTTATCAAAAAATTTCAACGTGCCAGTGAGATTACAAAACAACAAGACCCACATGGATCTACACATTATAGATGCGCCTTAAATTCCTCCACGGGCCTCAATAAAACTAAATAGCGGCTCTCGGCATCACAATGATGAAATATACTACGATGAGGCAAGTCTAGCCACCATTGGTAGTAATGAATCAACCATATAAATAAAATGCTTCGAACCTCAATTCGTAAGAATTGTAAATAGATTACTTACTCAATGCATAAAACTAATACATAATATTCACCGAACTTAAAATTCTTGTAAAGAGTCATACATGTAATCGCGAACAAGTGTAAACTTTGAAATTTCAACTTATTGGCCACCAAGTGGCTTCCTCAACTTCATGACCGTGTCATAAAACCTTATTGAAGTAATATCTCAACCTACGACCATGCATATCAAGAATTTCAATCGGTTCTTTCTATTAAGACAAACCATCATTCACAATATATGAACATGCATACCAAGCATAAAATAGAATTACCTATAAAGTTATTACCTCATATTCAAGAATCAAACATGTCATATAATCAACATATTTCCTTGTTTAGGTAAATAGAAGTTTGAATATACTAATGGTAGTTTCAGTGACAACGTAAACTCATTTTTGAACCCCGCTCTTTCAAGAACCTCGTACACCTCAAAGGAGTATGCTCATTACATCTTTTCACTATTCTCTTTTAAGGATACCATGTCATATCTCTTATTCCCACTTTGTAGGTAACGTCCACCCAAATAACAATTTTTATACTTGAGGTATTATACTGCGAATTCACCATTACACCTAAAGTGATATTACGTAACCCGTTCTCTATTTTCCAGCTTTTGACCAAATTCATACTTGAGAATTTTCCATTATGTCTAAATATATCATTTTGTTTTACATAAGTAAAATTTTAACGTCACACCCCATAGTACAAGTGTTATTCTCTGACATTAAGTAAAATTTTAACGTCACACCCCATAGTACAAGTGTTATTCTCTGACACCTTCATCCATTCGAGACCCTCGCAACTCATAATCATCCGAATCAATCTAAAATATACCTTTATTCCTACGAGAGCCTAGCATGATATTGTCGGTAAGAGATCTGGGATTTTCTTTCACTGAGATATTTCAAAAGTATGATCATTTTCTGGAACTGTGAATGAGCTGAGTATTTTACTTTTGAGATATCTCTTTTATATACTTGCATTTATGCTGTAATGAACTGTTGTGGAAATATTGGTATTAGACTCAACCATGTGTTAGCTCGTCACTACATTCAACCTAAGGTAACGTCTGTTACTTACTCAGTACATGGGGTCGGCTGTAGATACTATACTTCTGCACATTGCGTACAAATGTTGGTTGCTGTGTTCGATGGTTGAAGGACTTGAAGATGTACATGTGTCCCTATTGTAGCTGCGTCCTTTGTTCGGGGTATCCTTAGATTATAAAACTCTGTTTATGCACTTTTAAAACAGACTATATATTTATTTCATTTTCGCTTTGTAAGCTCTATTCGTAGAAGCTCATGATTTGTACTACCGATCATTGTGAAATGTATAGAATTCAGTAAATTAATTTTGTTTAATTATCTTGTTAATATTATTCAAATTTGGATAGTTACTAGTTGGCTTACCTAACGAGTTAGTCGTTAGGTTAGATGTCATCACGACTAGTGGATTTGGGATCGTGACATTGTCTTATCTTGATCGTATCAATAACACGCAATTTATTCATTGGCTTCACAATAATTGCAACTGGATTGCCTTAAAACTCAATATCTAACTCATTATAACTAATATGTCCACTTCGTGAAAAGATATCTATTCCCCACTATTATCAAGATCGTTAAATACCCTAACTATCAATTTTTGAACGTCGAAATCTGTTCTCCCGTTCTCTTATTTTAAGAATTATCTTTTTATAATCATCATAATAACACCACCCATAGACCTTCGACACTTGGTCATTAATGTGATCCCGATGATATTTTATTCCTTTAAGGATTGCTACTCCCTTCCGACATCGTGCCCTTAATTTTTTAGTAACCCTGTCTTAACTTACATAACACATTCGTTGACTAGGAATATATTTTTGAAAAGGAAAAAAACTTTCCCTATTTCCTTTTGCACTAAATGTGAGCATATAACATTTTCATGTTTAACTTTCGAAACTGGTGTTCACATATCGGGTCATACCCGGCCTAAACTTCTTGTACATCATTTGAACCATTCATTCGACATTGATAGCTTGTCTGGAAAATGACGTTCCACTTTTTTAACTTCCATAACAAACTATCTTACCTCTTCCATTCAGAAGAAATGTGCAGCTTTGGTACAACCTCTATTGTTCTTCTTGTACTATGTCTTCTCCAGAAAAATATTTAATAAATTCAACTTTTCCCCTTTTTTTCCGGGTAGGTAATATCTCTCTTTTATCACCCATCACCTTATGGTAAAATTTCAAGTCCGACTCTCCCCCACTTAGGAGTAAGTCAACCCTAAAGCTGTTGCATATTGTCTATAGACTATATAAAGTCTTTATACTGCAAGTAAACTTATCTTGACCACTTACATGCCCATATAGCCGTCCCATACAGATTGAAAGTTTTATTCTTGATTTAATCTTTAACGCATGATATAGAGTGATAAGAAAGGAATTAGACAATACTATAATGTCCATATAACCTTCCCGATATGGGTGTGGTGCACAATTGACCGATAAGGAGAAATCTACTAGACACGATTTCATAGACTTTCTAGTACACAAATTAGAACCTAGTGCTCTGATATCAAGTTTGTCACGACCCAAAATCATGTGACTGGCACCCAGCATACTACCTAACATAGGTGGAGCAACCCATACAAGAATACCCATCTATATGCCTAGTAGATGCATGCAAAAGTCATTTTGAAAACACGATCTTTTTAATTGATCAATGTCATACATGAAACATAATCCTTATATCATCCATTTTTAATAATTGAAAATACATAAAGATAACAATATTGCTTTCATTCATGCGATCTGAATAACTCTCAATTAAGTCACGACCAAAAATTTACAAATCGTGATGGACCCTAACACAACCTGCTAGGTAAGCCAACAATCACATAATAACAATGGAATCGAATAAACATGGTCTACTTGCTCTACATCGGAAGAATATCATAAAGCATCTTAGAATAAAATCATAATATTGCTACAACCAACCACAAAATCTGGTGTTAACGAGTACGCGAGCACTACTCGGGAGACCGAGAAGGATATGCGGAGTCAGTACCCTCATATTTTCCTAGCTCCAGGTATGTTTCTATGCTCGTTCGAGGACGAACAATTTTCTTAAGAGGGGGAGGATGTAATGACCCGTTTGGTCGTTTTAAGAATTAGTGTCCCGAACCGCTATTTACCATTTCTCCCATGTCTATTTATGCTATTGGAACTTGTCAGAGCGTTGAGTGATGAAATCCGGGTGTTGGACACATAGTCCATAAATGTGGAATTTAGCTTTAAAAATCTGGCCGTAGCTAGAGCTGTGTGAAGACGGATCCGGAATGGTCGTCGACTCCGTTAGCTCCGTTGGGTGATTTTGAGGTAAGGAGCGTGTTCGCAATGTGTTTCTGAGGTCGGTTGTGAATTTAGGCTTGAATTGGCGAAAGTTAGAATTTCGGCGATTTCGGCCGATTGGTGAGATTTTGATACTGTACTCGGAATGGATTTTCGAAAGCGACAGCAGGTCGGTAATATCATTTATGACATGTGCGCAAAATTTGAGGTCATTCGGATGAGTTTAGACGTGTTTCGGTATCTGATGTGAATTCTAGAAATTCCTAAGTTCTTAGGCTTGAATCTATGCATAATTGATGATTTTGATGTTATCAGATGTGTTTTTAAGGCTCGACCAAGTTTGAACAAGGTACTAGGGTCAGTTGGTAGGTTTGGGTGTGGTCCCGGGGGCCTCGGGGTTGTTTCGAATGCCTAACGGGTGAGTTTTGTGAATTTGAGAACAGCTGAACCATTATGGTTCTGGTGTCTCGCACCTGCGATAGTATTTCCGCAGGTGCGGACACGCATGTGCGAAGGGGGTGCCGCAGGTGCGACCCCTGGCCATTAAATTAATTTTCGCACCTGCGATTGTATTTTCGCAAGTGCGGGCATGCAGGTGCGAAAGGGGTGCCGCAGGTGCGAAAGGGGTGCCGCAGGTGCGACCCAAGGCCACTTAATGAACTTCCGCACCTGCGATTGGGTTTCCGCAGGTGCGGCACTGCAGGTGCGGCACTGCAGGGTCACAGGTCCGAAATGTCTGGCAGTTTATACCAAAAATTCGAGGGTTTGAATTTCATAATTCCAAAATCGATCGTGAGCACGGAACTTGGCGATTTTCAGTGGGATTTGAAAAGGAGAATTGTAGGTAAAGTTTTCTAACCTTAACCCCTTTATATATCGATAATCTCTATCATTTTCCTCAATCTAATCAATGAAATCGGATGAAAAACCATGGAAATGGGATGAAATTTTCCCAAGTAGAAATATGAGGATTTAGGGAGATTTAGACGTCGGATTTTGTTGATTCTTGTTCGAGTGGGTTCATAAGTGAATGGGTGTTCGGGAAATATAAATTTTACCCGATTCCAAGATGTGGGCTCGGGGGACTTTTTGGGTGAATTTCCTAATTTTGCACATTAGCTTATAAATAATTAGCTATTTGGTTCCCTTGAAGTGATATTTACACCATTCAATCGATTTGAATAGATTTGGGCCACCCGGAGTCAGATACTCTTGGAAAGAGCTTGGTATTGAGTTGATTAGCGCAGTCCAGGTAAGTGTCTTGCCTAATTCTATGTTGGGGACTTTCCCTTAGGCATTTTATACTGATTTTGTTATGTGAACGCGGTGTACGCGAGGTGACGAGTGCTTACACGGGTCATTGTTGCTAAAATCCTATTTTTACTCCTACGAACCGCTCATTTTTATTCACATATTACTGTTTCCATCTTAATAGAGTAGATAGCTTAAGAGTAAGCATGCATACCTGTTCTGACTTGATTTCCTCTTATTTGCTACTAGTCACATCATGCTTAGGTAGCTTTACTCTATTCTTGCCTGGATTGTTTACTTAAGCCATAATTGACATACTTCTGCTTTGCATATTTAAATTAGGACTACAGACCGAGATCCAGGAGATTTCCTCCTGTACTGCATTTCATATTTAAATTGGGACTACGGACCGAGATCCGGGAGCTTTTCCCCTGTACTGAAATGCATATTTAAATGAGGACTACAGACAGAGATCTGGGAGCTTTCCCCCTGTACTGCATAACATATTTAAATTGGGACGACGGGCTGAGATCCGGGAGCTTTCCCCGTGTACTGCATTGCACATTTACTGTTGAGATATATGTTGTGCTGAGCCGAGGGCTCTCTTTCTGTTATTAAATCTTTTCGTCTTCGTTAATCATGTTTATCATTGCTTATCTGTATTTCACTATTTTAAATTATATGTTGACTTATTTTTTTTTCAAACTCAGTAGGGCCTCAACCTGACCTCGTCACTACTTGACTGTGGTTAGGCTTGGTACTTATGGAGTAACGAATGTGGAGTACTAACGCCCTTTCCTGTGCATGTTTTCCCCATGTGCAGATCCAGGTACCAGCATCCGGTATCATAGCTAGGAGTCGTTCTAGCAGCAGCCAGGAGACCGCGAGGTAATTCTTCCATGTCCGCAGAATCCCATGAGTCCCCTTCTACTCTAGTATAGGCATAGAAGACTTGTTTGTTTCCACTGTTTCATTCTATAGAGCTACATTTAGTACAGAGCTTGTGACTATGGTGACATTCCAGGTTTTGGGAAGTAAAAATGTATATGCTGAGCAGCTATGTTATATCTACTTGAGTTCTTTTCTGTCCTTATTTTATTGATTCTGTCATTTTCGCAATATCTTAGGCTTACCTAGTCATAGAGAATAGGTGCCGTCACGATACATTTCAGAGGGTAAATTGGGTTGTGACAATAACCCACACTGTCTCGAATTTCTTCAAAGTCCGTGGGAGCCCAAAAACATGATCCATAGTAACACGCTCTCATTTCCATTCGGGAATCTCAAGTCTCTGAAGCACATCACAACACCCGGTCTCTGATACTCGTACTTCACCTGCTGATAGTTCAAAAATAAAGCCACAAACTCTACTATACCTTTCTTCATTCTTCTCCACCAATAGTGTTGCCTCAAATTCTGATACATCTTGGTGGAACCCGAATGAATGGAGTACCGAAAACTGTGGGCCTCCTCAAGAATAAACTCACGCAAACCATCCACATTGAGCCCACAAATCCGACCCCGCATCTGCAACACCCCATCATCTCTAATAGAAACCTCCTTGGCATCACCGTGTTGCATCGTGTCCTTAGGGAAAATCAAATAGGGGTTGTTATACTGACGCACTTTGATGAACTCATAAAAAGAGGACCGAGAAACCACGCAAGTAATAACCCAGATAGGCTCCGAAACATATAACCACATGAACTGATTGGCCAAATATTGAACATCCAATGCTAGCATTCTCTCACCGACTGGAATATATGCAAGTCTACCCATACTCACGACCTTTCTACTCAAGGCATCAGGCACCATATTGGCCTTCACAGGATGATACAAAATGGTGATAACCACCTTCGTTGACTCAAGTTTAGATCTTTTTGCTTAGACAACTTATGTTGACCCAATGATCTGTGAAAACCTCGTAAGACACACCGTAGAGATAGAGCCTCCAAATCTTCAATATGTAAACAGTAGCTACACACTCTAAATCAAGAACGACTTAATTCTTCTCGTGGGGCTTCAGCTGACGTGAAGCATAAGCGATCAACCTACCCTCCTGCATCAAGATGCACCCAATACTAATTCGAAAAGCATCACAATACACCGTATATGAAACCGATGTTGAGGGAAAAAATAGAACTAGAGTTGTGGTCAAGGCAGTCTAGAGCTTCTGAAATCTCTCCTCACATTCATCGGACAACCTTAATGTGGCACCCTTCGGATCAATCTAGTCAAATGTGCAACAATGGACGAGAAGCCCTCCACAAAATACCGATAATACCATGCCAACCCAAGAAATCTCTGAATCTCAGTAGCTCAAGACGGTCTGGGCCAACTCTAAAGTGCCTCATTATTCATTGGATCTACCTTAATCCCCTCACAAGACACCACGTGGCCCAATAACGCCATAGAGTCAAGACAAAACTCACACATGGAGAATATAATATAAAGTTTCTTCGCCCTCACTGTCTGGAGTACAATCCTCATATGCTGCTTGTGCTCCTCCTGGTTGTGTGAGTACACCAATATGTCATCAATAAACATAATGACAAATGAATCACGATACAACTGGAATATCTGATGTGCCATAGAAATGCGACACTTTTTTTAAACCCATAGTTTTCGTACGTGAAAGTATGCTATAAGTAAATTGATGAAATCTCAAAAATGAGATGTTACCTCCCGTATTTCTCGTACGATAAAGTTTTGTCATAAGTTAATTGATGTATGCTCGGGAATGAGATTATTTGAGATTATACGTATTATGCTATTTCAAACAAGTGATAAATAAATCAGTGAAGGTGAGAGGGTAAGCAAATCGAAGAAAATGAGTTTTTTTGAAGTTTGGCATTTTGAGATAAAATACGGTCCAAGCTATAGTATCCCGCATTTATGGACTAGTGTCATACAAGGTACCATATGACCATGATCGTAAGATGTATAAGGTCTGTTAAAAGTGTGTAGTATTATAACTAATTTGAGATAATTTTTAATTATGTGGATAATTGGGTAATTATTGATTTTTAGTGGGAGATTAACTAATTAATGAAGCATAATTTGGATAAGGTTAAGTGCTCCCAATGTGGAAACATGTGTAAAGCTTTCATCAAGCCTAAAGAGACTAAGGGGTTACGAGGCTAGGTGGCATCTTGAAATAGACTCTTGGCTAAGCCATAAAGGCTCTCAAAATCCAAAATATATGGAATGGAACTTGAGTGCTTTAGCAAAAGGCATATAAGACCTCAAAATCATCAAAAGTCACATAAGATTATGAAAAAAAATTCAACAAAAGGCTTCTTTAATATATAGAATGGAAATGCTTACATCCAACCTCCACGTAACGAGCCTTCAACAAAACAATTTATCTGAGATATACTACAAGACATCTTAGAATATTAGCAACCGGATTTTGCGATCTAAAGAAATACGATGCAATATTTGTCAAGAATATCATACTGATTTTTTCCTCCTTTGATCCGCCATTACGTGTTATCGCAATTGACGTGTTTTAGAGGGATTGTCAAGAGAATCGGCTCAGGTATTTTAATGCTATCCCTTCTTTCCTTTTTGGCATGATTTCGTAACTACATGTGTTTGGTAACGGGGCCTAAAGAGAAGATCATACTCCTGAATTTATATACACTATCCTAGTCTCATAATTTACTGTATTCTCCCTTATAAGGACTTTATATCCAATTGAGTATTTTCTTATAGGCTAGGACATTTATACAACAGAGCAGTTACACGTTCCAAGCCTTATAGGCTAGGAAATTTATTTTACTTACTATATTGAGAGAGTTGAGTCAGTATCAGCAGGTAAATGTATCTCCAGATCATCTTTGACTCCTAGTTACTTTCAGTTGTCAGTTCAGTTTTAGCTTTCAGTTATTTCATTGCCTTACATACTCGTTACATTATTTCGTACTAACGCCCCTTTTTCTGGGGACGCTGTATTTCATGTGCACAGATTCAGATAGATAGATAGATAGGTAGACATCCTTAGTAGGTGTTTCCTGAGTTCAGCTTGATCGGTAAGCTCCACGTCCTTCGGAGTTGTCGAGTCTAGATTTTTGTGTACATATTATGTATATATGTATATCTGTTATGGGTAGTTCGGGGCCCTGTTTCGATCATAGTACATCCGATCATAGTGCAGTATGTTGGGTTTGTTGGACTTGTATATTTATCTTGCTGGTTTGCTATGGTGAGGTGCACGACGGCTTTGGCTTTGGTGATAGGGGCGGGGGTGGTACCTCACTATTGGATTTCGCTAGAGATTTTGAGTTGGTGATCGTGAACTCTAAGTTTCTGAAGAGGGATTCCGGAGTATGGTGGCTGAGACTCAAATTGACTATCTCCTCCTCAAGAGGTTTGATAGGGGGTTGTACAAGGATTGCAAGGTGATCCTGAGTGAGAACCTCGCAACTCAACATAGGCTCCTGGGGATGGACGTCAGTATCTTGATGAAGAGGAAGAAGATTTTTGTACGGGGTCAGTCGAGGATCAGGTGGGGAGCTTAGTCTAAGGATAATGAGAAAGAGTTGGAGGGGCGGCTGACGAATATGGGTTCCTGGAAGAGTGGCATGGACGCTAGCGCTATGTGGACGGTGACGATAGACTGTATAAGGGAGGCAACAAGAGAGGTGTTGGGAGTTTCGAAAGGTTACTCTAGCGGGCACCGAAGTGACTGCTGGTGGAATGACGTGGTCCAAGGTGAAGTGGAAGCTCAGAGAGTGGCTTACATTAACTTAGTAGAGAGCACCGACGAGGAACAGAGGAGAGCGAACAAACAAATATACAAAGAGGCTAGGATGGAGGCAAAATTAGCGGTCAGAATTGCTAAGACTGCTGCTTTTGGTCGGCTTTATGAGGAACTTAGGGGAAAAGGTGGGGACAAGATGTTATTTTGCTTGGCGAAAGCGAGAGAGAAGAATGCTCCCGATGTGGATCAAGTGAGGTGCATCAAAGACGAGGACGTCGAGTATTGATTGAAGAGACCTAGATTAGGCAAAGATGGAAGTCGTACATTCATAAACTTCTGAATGAAGGGGGGCGGGGGGTGGAAACATCGTGTTAGGGCAATTTGGGTGCTCCGAGAGTCACAGAGACTTTAGGTATTATAGTCATATTAAGGTTAAGGATGTCGTGGGTGCGATGGGTAAGATGAGTAGGGGCAAAGCGACCGGACCAGACAAGATTCCAGTAGAGTTTTGGAGATATGCGGGCAGAGAAGGCTTGGAGTGGCTGACTGAGTTGTTTAATGTTATCATCAGGACAAAGAGGATGCCTTATGAGTGGCGGTGGAGTACAATGGTTCCCGTTTACAAAAAAAAGGGGATATCCAGAACTGTAACAACTATAAGGGTATCAAGTTACTAAGTCATACCATGAAAGTTAAGGAGAGGGTGGTGAAAGGGAGGATAAGGAGGGCGGTGTCTATATCAAAAAACCTGTTCGGGTTCATGCCGGGCCGTACTACTACGGAAGCTATCCACCTTATCAGGAGGTTGGTGGAAATATACAGTGATAGGAAGACGGATTTGCGTATGGTGTTTATTGACCTGGAGAAGGCATATGACAAGGTCCCTAAGGACGTCCTTTGGAGGTGTATGGAGGTGAAAGTTGTGTCGGTGTCTTACATTAGGGAGATAAAGGATATGTGTGATGGAGTTATGACTCGGATTAGGACCGTGGGAGGTGACTGAGAGCCTTTTATGGTGGTTATGGGGTTACAGCAAGGAAGTGAGCTCAACCCATCCATATTTTCTGTAGCGACGGACGAACTAACACACCATATCCAAGGAGAGGTTCCATGGTGTATGTTGTTTACTGCTGATATAGTTCTGGTTGATGAGACATGAGGCGGCATTAGTGGGAGAATGGAGATATGGAAGCGGATGTGGAAGTCAACCTTGACTCATAAGTCATCCTCAAGAAAGAAAGTTTAAGTACATAGGGTCAATTATACAGGGAGATGGGGAGACCGACGGAGATGACGCACCATATTGGGGTGGGATGGGGTAGATGAAATGGAGGTTAGCGTCTTGAGTCCTGTGTGACAAGAAGGTGCCAGCGAAACTCAAAGATAAGTTCTATAGAGCGGTGGTTAGACTGGCCATGTTATGGAACTCAGTGTTAGCCAGTCAAGAATTCAAATATCCAGAAGATGAAAATAGCAGAAATGAGGATGTTGAGATGGATGTGTGGGCACACTAGGCTGGATAAGATTCAGAATGAAGATATTCGGGAGAGCGTGGGCATAGCTCCTGTGGACGACAAGATGTGGGAAGCAAGAATTAGAATGTTCGGACACGTGCGTTAGAGAAGCGTAAATGCACCGGTTAGGAGGTGTGAGCGGTGGACTTTGGCAGGTATGAGAAGAGGCATAGGTCGGCTGAAGAAGTATTGGGGCGAGGTGATCAGGCAGGACATGGCGCGACTTCAGATTTCCAAGGACATGGCTCTTGATAGGAACATGCAGAGGTCGAGCATTAGGGTGGTAGACTAGGGGGTAGTCGAGTGTTCTTCCCTCTTTGTACAAGGTAGTCTGATAGAGTTTTGTTTAGGTTTGTTAGCAGTCTATGTTGTGTTCACATTGTTGTTGTGCATAGTTTCGTGTTATTATCCTTTCACTTATTCGTTGTTGTTATTTTCTTTCTGGCATCTTTTGTTGTTACGTGACTTTTCTCTTGTTTATTTTTTGATATTGCTTTTTATCTCCTGTTGAGCCGAGAGTCTCCCGGAAAACAACCTCTCTACTCTTTTCAAGGTAGGGGTAAGGTTTGCGTACACTCTACTCTCCCCAGACCCCACTAGTGGGATTTTACTGGGTTTGTTGTTGTTGTTGCTATAAACTATTGTAGCTATGTCGGCCTTGTCGGACCAGCTTTATATTGATGTTTAGTCAGCGTTAGTTTCCGTTCAGTTTTATATTTTGCTTCGCAAATTGTCTTGAAATGTGGCCCCATGGCCAAAGTATGACATTATATGTTCAGAGTCCCTTAGTCGCAAGTTGGCACGCAAGGATAGGTGAGGCACCGGGTGACGGTCTCGCCCGCCATGTTCGGGGCATGACGCTTTTGATACTAATTACGTAGACTTTAGATCATATTTTAAAGCATTATAAGTCATTTCTTATGTAGTTTTGGTGTTTTGCACGAAACAAGACTTGACGAACCAAGAACATGAAAAAGTTAACAAAAACTCATGGAAAGGCAGAAATGCGGTAGGTCTGCGACTGAAAAAATTATGTGCCGACCGCAGACCCATCGCATAGTGAAGCAGACCATCCGAGCATCAGAGAGTCAAATTTGTTCACCATTGTGCAAGCGCATAAGTCTTGCGCGGAACAAATAGTGATCGCAAAAATGCAAAATGATTTCCAGTGAAGATGATTTTGCGGTACGATATATGATCGCAAAACCAATATGCGGATTGCATATCCAAAATGCGATGAAAAACTTGAAAGCTCTTTGATCAATTCTTCTGTGAAAATGAAGATGTGCTGACCACGAATGCATTCTATGACCCATTTTACGGCCGCAAACTTGATTTGCAGGGTAATGTTTTTCACTTTTTGACAACAACTTTTAGATCATTATATATCGAATGCTTAGGGTTTTTGTGGGACCATCTTGCCTGAAAAAGAGGCTACACTTAGAGCATTGAATACACCATTATTTTGAAAGCTTTTGAGAGAGATTCCAAGTCTTTGTCCTCTTTGTGTTACAACCCATATTCACGTATATTAGTTCATGCCGTAAGTTAGTAAACGTAAATCCGAGAAGAGAGGTTAAACTCAAGATTCTCTCATGGTCCAAAACCCAAACAAAGGGAAAAAACACAAATTAAGGGCTAGGAATCCCGTGGCACTAATAAGTTTCTTGTTCTTCATGTTGTTGCTGAATTTTGTGTTGTTACAGCTCGTGTGGAGGTGGTTTTAAGTGTTTTATGTTTTATATATACTCCCTCAAGTGTTTAATATGAATCCTAGGTTATTTCATGTTTTCTAAAGTAATTCTAGTGCCGAAAAACTCTAATTGCTTGCTAGTTTCGCTTCCTTGTTCTTGTGGCAGCACTGGAGGGATATTTTGTGGAAAATTAAGGTCAAATTGGATTTTTTATTTCTGTTTAAAGGTAAGGAACCTCTTACTCTACATGTATTTAGGATTATCCAAGTTTCCGCTAAGTCGTTGAAGCTAGAACTTGTGAAATATATATTGAAAGGCTTCGTAGTAATGTTGTTGGTTGGTGGACTGTTTTGGGAGGCTCAATATAATTATTATTGATTCTTTTTGGGTGGTTTGGTGATTTTTTTAGCTTTTGGGAAGTAATATAAATAGGGAGGCGTTGTCCGTTTCATCGTAAAATAGGTTGTGGTCGATACATAATAGTTACGACGCTTAAACGATAACGATAATGTCATTTCCCTTATTGTAGACTAAGAAGTTGTGACATTTGCATAGCTTGGGATTAGGCAGTGTATACAAGGTGTGTGAGGCTATCCCTTTCCTTCTTTTCCATGACTCTGATTGTACATAATGTAATGAACGAGCTTCCAAAGATACTCTACTCTTAGAAGCTAGCAGTACTTACATTGTTTCCCTTCTTATGACACAATTGATGTTGAGGTTGATTCTCTTATTCTTACGTTATTAATGATGTTGTTACTTGCTGAATCTCATAAGATACATTATGAAGAGATAGTCCTAATACTGTGTACGAAGGATACCAACCTTACGCCACTCTGAAAGGTTCAGAATGTGATTCCAATGAGTCCAGCATATATTATATATATGTATCTATTTTACTCTACCAAACGGTGCTATAGTGGACCAGGTAAGGAACCTATTGTGCAACCACTGATCATTTAGGTTTTATCAAGCTCTACGTGGCCGGGTACGATTCTACCGAGCCTCATCATAGCTAGGTACGTCTTACCGACCCTATTACAACCGGGTACGATATGATGATGGTGATGACCATAGAGGCATATGTTTTAAAAGTTTATGCATGTATATATATGTATCATGCATTTCATGTCAGTTTTCCTCAAAGGTACCCAGATGTTACATGTTGTATATTCTCTATCCCTGTTAACATTACTGTTCTTACTTATGCTTTCCTGCCTTACATACACAGTACCTTATTCGTACTGACGTCCTTTTTATTTGTGGACCCTGCATGTTGTGCTATAGGTCCTGATTGACGGGTAGACACAGTTTCCCCACCACACTAGGCTGCCCAGTTCAACGGTTATTGGCGAGATCCCTTCTTCGGACTTGCCGCGGTCTTGGTATGAATTTTTTTATAGACATTATAGGTATGTCGGAGCCATTTTCCGGCAATGTTGCAGCACTTATGATCCTTTAGAGGCTCATAGACAGGTGTCGACTCATGTATTGTTTGGAATGCTTTGTCGGCTGATTTTTGTTGTATAGTCTTTCATGGAAGTGTGGTAGCTCGTACCTTATATATAGTTTCTTGACAGTCTTGACGTCCCATGTTATGTATGTTCATGACATTATCTTTCATTGTTTGCTGTTCATGATCCATGTCTACCATTTATATTGGTCTCGTCGGTCCTTAAAGATAATAAGGAATGTTAGACAAAATGTATGTCGGTGCTCGGCATGTATGGCCTTGGTGCTAGTCATGCCCCTCAAGTTGGGTCGTGACACTTTGTAAGTTGTATGACTTTATTTATTACTTTGTTCTTGTATTCTAGTATGAGTAACTAAATTTAAATACTAAGGTTGTGAACCCTATGTGGGTGTAATGTTAACGGGTGTTTACCATTGAATATATATAATGGTTGGTTGATTTCTATTCTTTTGTCATGCTTTATTTAAGTTTCATGGCTGCAAAGATTGACTAGTGCCATTTCGCTCTATCTTTACTTGGAAAAGTGGGTTAGGGTTTGGTAGAATTGAATATCAAGAACTCAAGGCTTTAAACGTTATTTAATAGAATTACTTTTGGATAAGTGGGTTCTACTTGACATAAATTGGTTATTCTTAATTGTAACTCTTGTATATTTGGGAAAATCATAAAGAGAGAATGATACTTAATTATTGGAAAATATTGGGTAGTCATTTAGGATCCATTTTCATATCAAAGGACCTTCCATTAGAAATATATCATATTAACACCGACGATTACATTCCATTGATGGGAACACAACCTTGGTTTCTTAATCAAATTAATAAAATTCTCTTAACAGAATAGCTTTTCTTGAAAATTCACAATTACAAAAATCTTCTTAAACTAAAAGAGTAGAACTACGGGTTAAGTTGTAACGACCCGGCCGGTCGTTTCGTGCTTTCCCCCATTTCTTCTTTATCATATGTTGCTTTGCCTGTTTATGTTGTGTTGAGTCGGACGGTTTGGGTTCGGAGTGTAAGGACCCGTAAAAATTTTTCATCTTAAAATAATGCCCGAATGAGTCCCCGAGTTTTTTTTATTGTGGAAATTTTTAAAACGGACCTAAATTGAGTAAAACGTACCCCGAGACTTAAAGAATAAAATTTTCCAGAAAGTAGGTGTTATGTGATGCACTATGTGATTGCATAACGTGTATGCGTCCGCATAATGGTCGCATACACGGGCAGATCACTTCTCCATTTGAGGTTAACTATGCGGTCCAATGTGCGATCGCATTTCAGTTCTGCGGATCGCATATCTGTCGCATTGTTGCCTTTGATTTTGGGAGGGAAGTTATGAGACACATTATGCGATCACATAACGTGTATGCGAACCATACAATGGTCGCATACCTGGGTAGTGTGTTTTGAATTTTGGCCCATCTCGAGGGCCATTATGCGGTCGATTCTGCGGACCGCATGTCAGGAATGCGATCGCATTCCTAACCGCATTCTTGTGTCGGGCCCTATTTTTCTAATTTTTTTAAAACCCGACCCAGTTCATTAAAACACCCCTCCCCTTCAATTTTTAACCATTTTCTAATATATTAGAGAGAGGAAAGAGTGGGTTCAAGAGAGAGAAAGTCCTAACTTCATCAAATTGGTCTTCCTTCATCACTCAAGCTTGGAACTAATCAAGCAGGACACAAATTTTTTCACTGTAAGAGCTAAGCTTCTACCTCATTAACCTTAATTTCCAGATTTTTGTTAAAATGAAACCTGGGTAGGATACTTCGTAAAGATGGGGTTAAGAATCTTGCATGCATGTACCCAATTTATCATAATCTTGTAAAGGAAAATAGATTGGAGTCACCTTTCACTAAAAATGGGTTACTTAATCTGAAGGAACGCCCAGTGTTTGATAAAAAGCTCAAATGAGTTCAAGACATGTTCATGATTCCTAATTCTATGTTTAAATGTGCCGCATTGTGAATTAGATTGAAGGTGCTAGAAGGTCCGGTGATTTGAGATAGATATTAAGGAAAAATCCCGATACGAGGTATGTATGGCTAAATTTAACATTTGTAGAATCCTCTTGTTAGGCCCGAGCATACGGTATGTGCACCTTGTTTTAAAAAATTTGAATTGATTGTTCAAATGAGTTGAGACGTAAGATTCTATTCGCTGATTGTCCTAGTTGATTGCCATACTACCGTGTTATATGAGACTGTGAAAAGTGTTTTGATGTGCCTATCTTATTATGTGCAAAGCTCGTAAATGCTCAAGGGTATCGATATGAAAGTATGTGTTAATGAATGAAAGAAGATTAATGTGCCCATGTGTTGGAATGTATATAATGGCTAAGGAAAACCGTGCGTGATAGGTAATGAAAAAGGGTATTGTGAAATGATGTGAATGAGTTGAATAATTATGGCAATGCCTTGTATATGAATTACTACTTGGGGAGAATTATTGTGCCTTGGGCCCAAATATATGAATGGTGGACGTGAACTTGTGATTCCTTGAAATGATAATTCTTGTGATGTAATTGTTTGTGGATACTGTTATGAAATATGATTGTCAGGTAGGATCGGGTTGCGCGCCGCAACACGAAGTAATAAGCTTGGTGAGATGTGAGGTAATAAGGGTGGCCGAGGTAATAAAGATGGAATGTGATCATTATCACTATCGAAATGAAAAATCCTGGAAACTCTTGAATATGGTGATGTTGAATGGGAAAAAGGAGAGATGTTGAAACATGTTGATTTTGGCTGTTTCTTTCCACGTGCATTGGTTGATTGGTTCTATTACTGTCTCTTAATTGTGTATTGTTTTATTGTACTTGTAATAAAGTTTGTTCATACATACTATTACTATTCCACAGTACTAACGTCCCTTTTGCTAGGGGCGCTACATCTTTTTATATGGATGTAGGTGGGTCCATAGCAGGTTGCTCAGCTCGCCGTTAGTGGTGTTTTCTCCTTATCCTTTCTCAGCTGTACTAGTGAGCCCACTTCCTCTCGGGGCCATGTGTAGTTCATGCCATCTCCGTTTGAGTATATTATGTTTTGTAAGGTATAACCGAGGCCTTTTAGAGGCTCCCTAGACACTATATGGGTGTATATATATATTTTTGGGTAGCGGTTGTATTTGCTCATAATCGTGGTCCGTATAGGGAAGTGTTTTATCTATTATGTATGTTTTGGGAAATCTAGTATAATAATGTAAAATGAGGAAAAATTTGATTTATTGTGGTAATCACACACTTTTAAGCTTATCTCACTGTTTGACACAAACAATAGATGATATAAACACGGGGAAGCGCGTTGGGAAGGAAAGGCAAATCAGGTTCACTTGAATGGGGTCACCCGTTTGAGTGTCGGTCGCGTCCCTCGATTTTGGTGTGACAAACTTGGTATCAGAGCCTAAGGTTTTAAAAGTGTCCAAGGATGTCTCGGAGACGTGTTTAGTAGAGCCCTTCTTATCGGTGAGTTGTCAACCACATCTATAATTAGGGAGCTACATGGACATTTAGGAAACACCCTTTTCATTGTTATTCTATATCGTGCGGTGAAGTGGAAAGTGAGAATATTCTTGTCTAACTCGTGCTTTGCTAAACTCGACTGACGAACCAGAATTATGAGACTAGAGTTTCCTAATGAGTCAGTTATTGAGTGGAAAGGGAATGGTATGGTGCCAAAGGGTAGGTTTATTTCCTACCTTAAGGGCTCGAAGATGATTAAAAATGGGTGTGTTTATCATTTGGTCCAAGTTGCGGACACCACTTCAGAAGTGTCTGCCCCCGAGTCCGTCCCAGTCGTGAATGCGTTTCTTGAGGTATTTGCAGACGAGCTTCCAGGGATTCCACCAGATAGAGAGATCGATTTCGGGATTGGTGTAATACCAGATACGCAACCAATATCTTTCCACCGTACAGACTGGCGCCAGCAGAGTTGAGGGAGTTAAAGGGGTAGTTGAAATACTTATTAGAGAAGGTTTCATTCGGCCGAGTGTGTCGACATGGGGCGCTCCGGTTCTTTTCGTCAGGAAGAAGGATGGGTCGCTTCAGATGTGTATTGATTATAGGCAGCTCAACAAAGTCACTCTAAAAAACAAGTATCCATTGCCCCAGATAGATGATTTGTTCGACCAATTGCAGGGTGCGAGGTACTTCTCCAAAATTTATTTACGGTCAGGGTATCACCAATTGAAGATCAGACAGCAGGATATCCCTAAGACCGCCTTTAGAACTCGTTATGGCAATTTTGAATTTTTGGTAATGTCCTTTGGACTGACCAATGCTCCTGCGGCTTTCATGGATCTTACAAATTGGGTTTTCAAACCGTTTCTTGACTCCTTCATGATTGTTTTTATTGATGACATCTTTGTCTACTCGCGCGGTCGGGAGGATCATGCTAATCACCATGTTTTCAAAATGTGAATTTTGGTTGGAGTCAGTCACATTTTGGGTCATGTTGTTTCCAAAGAAGAGATTAAGGTTGATCCCTAGAAAATCACAGCGGTAAAGGATTGGCCTAGACCAACGACCCCGAAAGAGATTCGCAGTTTCTTGGGTCTAGCCGGGTATTATCCGATGTTTGTGGAGGGGTTCTCTACCCTCGCCTCGCCATTGAATAAATTGACACAGAAGGTAACTAAGTTCCAATGGCCCGACGCTTTTGAAAAGAGCTTTCAGAAATTGAAATCAAGATTGACTTCAACACCGGTGTTAACTTTTCCAGAAGGCATGGAGGGATTTGTGATTTATTGTGATGCTTCAAGGGTTGGTTTTGGATGTGTGTTGATGCAACACGGGAAGGTTATAGCCTATGCTTCCACGCAACTCAATAATCACGAGAAGAATTATCCGACGCACGATTTAGAACTCGCGGCAGTTGTGTTTGCTTTGAAAATCTTGCGGCATTATTTGTATTGGGTCCATGTGGACGTGTTCTCAGACCAGAAGAGTCTCAAATATTTGCTCAAGTAGAAGGAGTTGAATTTAAGACAACGACGATGGTTAAAATTTTTTAAGGATTATGATATGAACATTCTGTACCATCTAGGGAAAGAAAATGTAGTGGCCGACGCTCTCAGTCGAAAGTCTATGGGTAGTCTGGCTCATTTGGAGGATAATCAGAGGCTGTTGACTCAGGAGGTTTGTCGATTGGCTAGTCTGGGGGTCTGTCTCTCGACCTCAGACGAGGGGAAAGTCATGTTGCATAATGGGGCAGAATCATCACTTGTAGCGAAAGTCAAGGAGAAACAGTTTATTGATCCAGCATTGGCGCAGTTGAAGGGGGAAGCTTTGAATAGCAAGATTTCGGCATTCTCACTCGGAAGTGATAATGGTGTTTTGCGGTGCTAGGGAAGGCTATGTGTTCCTGATGTGGATAATCTTCGGGAGAGGGTGATGGCAGAAGCTCAAAGTTCTAGGTATTCCGTGCACCCAGGTTCTACGATAATGTATCAAGATCTCCGGGATGTTTTTTGGTGGAGTGGCATGAAAAGAGGTGTGGCAGACTTTGTATCTAAATGACTGAATTGTCATAAGTGAAGGCCGAGCATCAGAGGCCTAGTGGGTTAACTCAGCTTATGGAAATTCCAATATGGAAATGGGAAATAGTCAACATGGATTTAGTGGTAGGGTTACCTCGCACTCAGCGCAAGTTTGACTCGATTTGGGTGATAGTGTATCGGCTCACGAAATCAGCTCACTTCTTGCCGGTCAAGTCCATCGATACTACAAAACAATACGCTCAGTTGTATACCAATGAAATAGTCAGGCTTCATGGTACTCCAATTTCCAGTATCTCAGACTGAGGAGCCCAGTTCACGGCTAAATTTTGGAGGAAATTTCAGCAAGGTTTGGGTACTCTGGTAAATCTCAGCACAAATTTCCATCCGCAGACTGATGGTCAGGCAGAGCGGACTATTCAGACCCTTGAAGATATGTTACGGGCTTGTGTATTGGAATTCAATGGTAGATGGGATGATCATTTACTGCTTATCGAATTTTCTTACAATAACAACTTTCACGCTAGTATTCAGATGGCCCCATTTGAGGCATTGTATGGAAGGAGGTGTAGATCTCCGATTGGGTGGTTTGAGGTTGGTGAAGCAGAATTGTTAGGGCCAGATCTCGTGCACCAGGCATTGGAAAAAGTCAGTCATTCGGGAGAGGATGAAAACCGCTTAGAGCCGTCAATAATCCTTTACGGACGTTCGTCGAAGAGAATTGGAATTCCAAGTTGATGATTGGATATTCTTGGAGGTATCTCCCATGAAGGAAGTGATGCGGTTTGGGAAGAAAGAGAAATTGAGCCCAAGGTATGTCGGGCAATATCGGATTGCTCAAAGGATAGGGTAAGTGTCTTATAGGTTTGAATTACCCCCTGAATTGTCATTAGTGCACCTGGTGTTCCACGTGTCCATGTTGAAGAAAGTGGTTGGAGATCCATCAACCATGGTGCCAGTTGAGATTATTGAGGTTAATGAAGAATTATCGTATGAAGAGGTTCCGGTTGCCATTCTTGATAGACATGTCCGTGGATTGAGGAACAAATGAATTGCTTCAGTTAAAGTGTTGTGGCGTAGTCAGCACATTTAGGAAGCCACGTGGGAAGCGGAAGATGTGATGAAAGAAAAATATCCCTATTTGTTTGAATAAGTCTAGTAGTGTTCGTCAGAACTGTCATCTCTAAGCATATTATATTTTATGTTCGGTTTTGTGCAAAAGCACCCCATCTTCCCCTAATTGCCTTATTGTTTTAATTTTCTAATGTGTGCTAAAACTGAATCCGCAGTTCTATTCGGGTAGTGTTCAACCCTTGAGGTAAATGAAAGTTTTGTGCAACGTATGTGTTAGGAAAGTGATTAATAGTAGTGTAGGTTGGTAATGATTAATTGAAATGAATATGGTATATTGAGGTGATTGGGTTGTATGAGACTCATTAAAATGACCAAGTTATGTGCAAAAATATGAATCGTGTGCAAATTTGTTGTATAAGAAGAAAGAACTATGTATAGTTGACAAAATGATTGAATATTTGCAAATTGTTGAGATAACAACGTTGTGTGTGAGTTATT